>JMFS01021548.1:0-20836 GCA_000699545.1 Podiceps cristatus | reverse complement strand
CGCGCGCTTCCCGCCGCTCCCGCCCTGAGGGGCCGAGGCCCGGCTGCCCACGCGTGCCAGGAAAATAACCCCCCCGGCCGAAAAAGTGCCCGCGATCGTGCCCTTGTCCCGAGAGGGAACCATCTGAGCCCCTCCAGCTTCGCCCCGAAACGGTGTGGTGGATGAGGCGCGGACCCTGAGCTTGTGCGGGTGGCGGAAAGGTGGCCGAGCTGACCTCTCTGAACGCAGTCTGCCGAGGTTTTAACTCTTCCTTTAATTTCAGTAAGAGCATACACGAGGGCGTTTCTGCTGCCGAATTGGACGGTGTGCAATAGTTGCAGAAAAGCCATTCAAGTGGGAAAGAAGAACTTAAAAGTCTAGAAGCATATACTTGTTTATAAATAATGAAGGATGCAACACTCAGTAGGATGTAAAGAGTTTAGACATATAAATATATACGTGTTTGTGTGCTTTCCAAAGTGCTGCTCACTGATGCAGCCCTTGCAAGATAAATTTGCTTCTACTACTCTGATGGAGTCTCTGTGCAGGTGTTTTACTGGCTTAGCTACAAATGCCTTCAAAGCCACGTAGGTGCAGTTTTGGATTTGGACTCTCCATAGAGTTCAGCATTGCTGAGCATCAGGTGTAAGGTATAACAACGATAAGCAATACAATCTGAGTCTTTCACAGTACTGATAGAAGTCTCCCTGTACTAAGAATCCCAAATCTATTGAACTGTGATATTTTCATAGTTTGTTAGAGGTGGCTGATGACTTTAAATTCATGTGCGAGGACAAGTCTGCCTCTTCTGTTCCTTTGCCATCACCTCTTTAGAGAACAGATCGTCCTGGAAGACTTTCTGGGACAAAGGCTTTCTCCCTCTATGTAGCCTTTTGAACATCACGCATCTCACAATGTCTGGCACATTCCTAGAAGGAAAGAAGACAGCCACCAGTTCGGGGAGAGCATGAGTTGCCTTAGCCCTTTCCCTTTCAGTGCTGAAGAGGAAAGGCTGTACAGCCATCAGTGCTGCAACTGCAGTGATAGAGGCAAAAATACAGTGGAGGTAGTACCCGTGCAGCCTGTTCTCTGTGTGCAGTGACAGCACAAGCATATTGGAATTTAATATCACGCCCTTGCAAACATACTTTTTATGTAGTGCAAACATAAGCAGTTCCCATTGGGTTGGTTCTGCAGGACCTTTCAGCAGTGCTGAACTGATGTGTTTAGAGTTACACAATGAACTGATTTATTCTAGAAGGGATTTATTTTTTTTACCCAGATCAGTGGCCTGACCCAGTTCCCAAGTAGAGAGCTATACTGGTACAGCTGAGGGAATGAATGACTGGGAGTAGGGGCTGCTTGAGCTGCCTGTAGCTGAGACACACACCCGTATGGCCAAAGCTGTAGCATCAGCTCGTATGTACTTAGAGCTGTGATACTGCTGAAAAACATACTGTATAGTACCTGTGCTGCAGTTACCACTATTAGTAAACATTAAGTGTATCCAAGCAAGTATTACTGGTTTCACTGAAGTGATACTATAAATTTGATTTCAGTTAGTGCAATTTTTCTAGACACACCAGATGTCAGAGCTGATGTTTGCCCAAAACATATATGGAAATAGGCAGCCTGTAAATAAATATGATTCTTCTTTTGATGCAGTGCCCTCATGGACACACTTTAGAATACCTGAAATAAGGTGCATTGCTTTCTGTTGTAGTCATTGAGCTGGGTTGGTGAAATTCCATTTTCTATCTCATATTGTATTTTGAGGTGCAAACTGAATTATATGATGTTATTTTGGAAAATATTCTGCCTTACTGGACACTAGTCTTCTAAAACCACTGTGCTGATTATAGTTAGGTTGAGATGGTTCTATCATCAAAATGTTGAAGTAGTTGATGTTTGGTTTAGGATGCTTTTGAAATGCAGGGAAAAAAAAAAAAAAAAGAAAAAAAACAAAAAGCCAAACCAGTATGGAGTGTTTATGACTTGTCTGACTTTTTTGAGCTGGGTATCTATTACAGTCTTAAAAGTCACCGTGACAACCTCTGACTAACCAGTCCTACCTAACAAATAGGTTTCAGTTTCTATTCCTGTTATTTCTCCTCAGTTAAACAGACAAATACAAACGTTTCAAGAGCAAACTTGCAACCTGACATGATTAATTGCGATGGTCTACTATTATTGCATAAGAAGCAGTAGTCAAAACTGGCAAGAACTAGATGGCACAGCCAATACTGAGATGACACAGTTGCTAAGATAGCTCAGCGGGAAGCTGTGCACCTGAACACAGCTTGTTAGGCTGTTCAGATGCTATGCTTCAATTACCCCCCTAATTTAGGGAGAGTGATCAGAAACTCTTACATAGTTCCGCCTCTTACTTAGGTGTAACTGTTTAAAGTTACATGTCTTGCTGCTGCTGCTGAAGCACCTGTGGGGAGCCACAGTAATACAGACTTTTAGCCTTCTGGGCAAGGGGACCACCTGGGACAGCCGTGCTGGTGAGTGTATCTCCAAGATAGACAAGGCTGATGACTCCTGTGGTTTTGGGGGGAACATCTCAGAAGGAAACTTGTCAGTTATATTGGTACACACCTTTCCTCATTTGAATGAGCATGGATAAAAGCTAGACATACCCAGTTTTGCAACCTGGTGAACTCATATATATGCTTGGCATTATATACTAATAAGATGGTCAGTCAGACTATGTTAAATTGATAAACCCAGAATGGAGGGAAGTGATCCTGTCCAGGATCTAAACTTATACAGTACTTTATAAATAGTTCTCAAACTTGTAGGATGGGAATCAGTCTGATAGATACTTATATTGCTTCATTTCTGCAATTAGCTATGCAATGAATTAAGGATTTATCTGGCATCTCTTAATTAATGGCATGACAAATCTGTCTCTCATGATTCTTGGATAAAAGCTTCACTGAAAGATAACATCATTGTTGCACCATGGCATACTTTTCTCCCAAGCAATTCTGAATTCACCATCTGTTATAGGCCAGCAGTGGCTAACAAGGTGACTCTTCCGTCTGAAGAGCAGGATCGCCGGAGAAGATTGTACATAGATGTCAGTTTTTCTTTCTGGCTTAGGACTGTCTAGTTTAGTCACTCGGAAGCTGATGGTCACTATGGGAAAATAGTTTACTACCCAAATACAAACTTTTATTCGGAAACCTCTAAGTGGCTTGTGTGCTTTAATATTCATAGTATTTTCTGAAAAACTCCTTAACACAAGCATGTAACAATAAAAGAAAAGGAAAAAGCTGATGTTTCTTAAGGACTGAAGTGCAGTTTGCATCAAGAGAATAGAACGAGTAGTGTTAATGTAGGGAGACAATTTTGGAATATGTAGCTGCTGTATCACCACAGTATTTTCAAAGAAAAAATAGTATTTGTATGGGTGGTGCTTTCTTAATAAATGGGTAGAAGATGCTGTTTTGAATAAAAAACAAAAAAAAGTTTATTCTCATATGACGTATTAATCTAATGAAATACTACCTGCATTATAAAATATAGTGGCAGTTGACTGTTGCCCATTTATTTTAGATGTATATAAAGTAATTTGGGGGAAAATAGCTTGTAAAGTTGATCCTGATTAGATACTATTTTATAAAAGTTTGAAGGGGCGGCTTAGGTCCTCTTGATAGTACATTAAGCACAGTAGAGCTTATAGCTATGGCATTTATTTTGTGAATTGAAGGTATTTATGAAGAGTTAACTTGATATCACATGAGAACTGATGAAGCAGGAAATAATAATTTACATGTTATAATTTGAGCCTTGGCAGTTCAGGAACTGTGGTATTAAAATAGTGCCAGAAGCTGGGGCAGACAAGTCGATTTAATATATTTATTAAGTCTGCATTTCCTAAATGAGGGCATGATGCCATTTCCTTGTATAAGTCCATAAAAAAAAAAAATAAAATCTAATATTATTGCATATGGTGTTTCCAGAGCAGTTCACTTACTAGTTAACAGTTTTTAGTTAAAATACTAGAATGGAGCATTACTATTGATCTAAAATTAATTATTCTCCAAATATTTTAAGCCTAAAAGTAACAACTATAAAAAATGAAAACAAAGCTTTAAAGTCACTTTATTTGGCAGCATTGTACTAAGTATTTAAATTATTTTGCTACATAAAAGATCTAATGAGACTTGCAATCAATTTTTCTGTTGCCTATGTTACCCTAAACCTCAAAAGAAGTCAGTAATAATGATTGGATGATTGAGTCTACAAATTTACTTCAAAACTTTTTAAATAGATGCTTTCTTCAAATTTGTTAGCTAAAGGTATCGTCAGTCAAACTTTCAGAGTTTATGGTAGTACTGCATTTATATTGTAGGAGTACATGTAAAATAGCAGAGTGTTAAAAATTTATGCCTCAGGGCCTAAATTCTATAGATGAAAATGTGCAGAGTCTCACCGAGGAAGAATATTCCCTGTCTACCATTGTCTGTTTGCAGAATCCATATTAGTATATGCAGGTAAAACATAAAGAGTCCAAGGTTTTGCAGGAAACAACATTTCTGATTCTAGAAAATTGTTTTAAGCTAAATATACTAAATAACTCTATGCATCCCATATTTTGTGTATGCTTTCAAATTACATATTCCATTGGTTTTTAAGACCTGTAGGCTCTGATAATCCAAATCCAAACCACCAGGGAACCGACTGGTAAGAGGAAAGGAGCCTGAAAAAGCCCTTCTTGTCAGTCAGACTTCTGTGGAGGTTTCTTCAGAATTTCCTACTTTACTTGAGGTTCCCTATAATAATCAAAAACTACCCAGATGAATTCTATAATAGGGAATAGCTATCAGCTGGGTAGAATATAGTCCTGAGCCACACCCTTTACCTGCTATATATTTAGGCTATAGGAGGCTTTTTTAAAAAAGCAGCTATTTTCCTAAAATGGCTGCTATCCCTGGAAGTAGTGATATCGACCAGGTATGTGTTTTTTCAATTTCTTATTCATAAAACTGAAATACTATTTTTTTTTCACAGAAGTCAGATTTGCTTTTGTGTGTACAATAGTGCCTCTTAAAAACTGAAACTTCAGCTGCTGATTTTATCTATTTAGAAAGTTTTTTTTTAATGGTTGTACTGTGGTCGGATAGTAAAATGGGGTTACAAAATAGACCTTTTGGAGCTCTTCATATTAAGTTCTTTCTCTTTGCTTTAACTTTAAGCTGTTTCTTGCTGGCTAATTTTTTTAGTGAGATGAGAGTTACTGTCCTAAATTTATGAGAAGGTAGAGGATGCAGCATGTCACATTACTTGACTCTTTTCTAGCTCTTAGTGCTTTTCTGTTTTTCTACATCGGATGTGGTTTTATAGCTGAATTGATCATTTTAACTACAGAAATACTTTGGGCTGGATTTGTGATGATTAGTTGGTGAACAAAAAGAATTCTAATTATACATCTGTCTTAATCTGTATTTCATTATTAGTGGAAGTTTGTTTTGAAGCATGTGTTGGTGAAGATGTCCAACTAAGGGAGAAATAAACTTTTTTCAAAGTTGAAATGATTCAAAGATGAGAGGAAGGTGGTACGATGTCTGAGCAGCTATGTTTAACTAGCTGGTTTTGTTTTCTGAATTGTGAACAAAATTTCTAAATCAACAAATACTATAACAGAGGAGCTGCTGAGAAAGTAACTTAAGTGTATTCCTGGTTTGTAGTGTATAAATCTTTAAATACTGACAGCTCTTAGAAATTTCACATCTGTTTTCCCTCTTACTAGGATATCCGGAAATTCTTTGGTGTTGTACCTCCTGGAAAGCGACAAGAATGTGGGACTGTGAAAAAGACTGAAAAAATTAAAAATGGTGAAGGACCCTCAAGTGAGAAGAAAAGGGGAAAGGAGACTAAGGTTAGTTTTACTTTTCTTATTTGTGAATTGGTTTCACTGATGTAGGATTGCTGTGTCTGTTTTTTAAAGTCATAGTTCTTGTATGCTCATAGTACTTGTATGCTCAAAAATGAGACTGTGTCAGGTTTGTTTTATAGATAATGGGAGGAAACTACCAGTTGATATTAACTTCTAGCAGCAAAACTTTGTAGGTGGTGAAGAAAATTGTTAATTTTCAAAATATTTAGGTTGTAGGACAGAGGAGAAGTTATAATGGTTAACATAGTCACTGTCTGATGTATTTGAAGTTACTGTAGTTATGGCCCATGGTTCTCTAACTAGCTCGCTTATTTGATCTTTAATTAAGATTGAGGCTTATGCACAGTAGATGTAGACATAAAAATGTCATGCTTTTAAGTAAGGTAAAAGTCTGTGGTGTAGGTGCCCCCTGACCAGTTTTTTAATCAGGTGTTTTTAAAACACCTGTGGAGGAAACATTAACGCTGCCTTTCTTGAATGTGATGACTTAGTAAACCTGTTACAAAGATCAAATTCTCTAAAAGAGCAGTTTAAAGTTAGATTGGGTTCTAGTCTCGGAGGACTTCTCATGTTAGTCATCTGAACTGGTATAAAAAAAGAGAGGCTAAGGAGGGCTTTAAAAATCACTTAGAGAATGGAAGGATTTCTAATAGGATGGAATGTTTAATGTGAAGCATCACAATGAAGAAATAAGATGTTCCTTAAAAAAAAAAATTTGGCTGTATAATTTCATTGTCTGTGAAAATAAAGAACCACTCAGTGGAACTGAAAGACATAGCAATTATATGGCAATTATTTTTGCTTTGCAATTCTCCAATTATCCAAAGAATTTAACAGGTTTCAAATTAGAATTGAATGTGGGTTATAAAATGTGCAGTTATGTTTATCTAGAATTATATTTTTAGAAGCATTTACAGCTGTGCATGACTACAAAACAAGCATGGCTGGTAGTTTGGTAGGCCCAGGAAACATCCTACCTGTGCAGGTTGTGATTCTTCTGAACATCTAAAAACTTGTCAACGTTTTAAAAAATTCCGTGGGACAGTTTAATACTAGCTGCTGCTAGATAGAACATGTTTATTTGACTCTGACCATTGGTGCAATCTCTTTTGGTAATTGCACTGCTTGATGGGCAAGAGGAGAAGCTGCAAGCAGCCAGGATGCTGAACAGGAAATTAGTCTAGCTTCAGCTGTTGTGTATGCTTTTTTCCTTTTGCAATTGGCTGTATTTTACTCTGAAGTTGTGTTGAATTCTGGCAGTTACAGTGAACCCATATCCAGAACGGAACCAAAAGGGAAAGCTGAATTCTGTACAACTAACTTTACTCTTTCTGGTGGGACCATGCAAATTTTATTTTTTTTTTTTTTTGGTTAAGTTTGGAAGTGCGAAAAATCTGTTTGATTTACTTTATTTGGCATTAAACTTGAATATTTATTCTCAAAATATTAATCTATGGTTTGCTTGGAGCACGTTCAGCTTTACTGCTGCAGTTTCTTCCTTATTTCCTGTGCTATGCACCTTTTCCCCTTCCGCTCTTGACTTAGCACAGGACTGTTTGTAAATGTAATATTGGGAAATAAATAATTTCTATTAGAATTTGTTTGAAACTCATTAATTTGAATGTGTAACTAAATAAAAGCTGGAAGGACCTATTTACTTGTTGAACTAATGGACTGTTACTCTTAGGTGAATAATTCACCCAGTGAAGATGATTCCAAACAGAAGTGGACAAAGAAGAAAAAAAGAATAATCTATGATTCAGGTAAAGTTCACAGTTGTTTCTGAATGCTCCTTTGTATCTTTTACATCAGCGTTCAAGGTCAATTAAGTAAATGGTACATCTGAAAGAAAGCTCTTTATTTTTAGTAAATGCAATTAAAACCCATTTTTCACAGTAATTATTGCTGAATAGCTAAATATATTTGATCATACTAAGAGTACAGTGTGTGCCATACACGTAATATGCAGTGCAAAGTAACTTCTAACAAAACCTCTGTTAAAAAAAGTAGGGGGGGACCCAACCCAAAAAAGAAATCCACAAAAAATCCCTGCCCCCCAAAAAAAGTTCAGATAGTAAATTCTATCAAAACTCCAGAACTAGTGTGTGTGTGTTTGTGTGTGTGTGTTTGTGTGTGTGTGTTTGTGTGTGTGTGTTTGTGTGTGGTGTGTGTGTGTGTGTGTGTGTGTGTGTGTGTGTGTGTGTGTGTGTGTGTGTTTGTGTGTGTGTGTGTGTGTTATGAAGATCTATATAAATTGTGGGGTTTAGGTTTCCTGTTCTGTTAGGGATAAATAACATCCTATGCTGGGTACAGGAGGCTGATCATATACCATTGTCTCACATACTATGTGAACATAATGTGGGAGATTTTTTTAATAGAGAAAGATACAAAATGGAAAAAACACAAGTTAGCATTTTAAAACAATCTAGTAAATGTTCATATCATAGTTTTAAATTTACAGTATGGAATATGTAGAATATCATTTAAAGCACTGATATCACATTCTAAAAATACTTTTTGGAATATTATAATAAGGCAAGCCCCTTTTATAGCACTTATATCTTAAAAAAAACCCAAACAACAAAAAGCAACACCACCATCCCACCCTCGCAAGAAAAAAACACCCAAACCCTTGCCTGTCACATTAAGTTAGACTCAACCAGAAATTTAAAATTTTTAATTTAAACTTAACCCAAACAACAAAAAGCAACACCACCATCCCACCCTCGCAAGAAAAAAACACCCAAACCCTTGCCTGTCATATTGTTAGACTCAACCAGAAATTTCAAATTTTTAGTTTAAACTTTCTGAGCTGTTATGTTACTTAATCCCTCTTTGATTGGATTTTGAATCTTGAATAGTTGTGAAACTGTACTGAAGATTGTAGGAGTTTCTACGATTTTTGACTCCTACTTAAGACTTCAGCTTGAATTTTTAGAAGCAATTTCTTAACAATAGAAGATAGCTCCTCTTGTAGAAGAAAAATGATCGCACAAACGTCTGTCAGAATAATGCAATTGTACATGGAAAATGCGTTCTAGTTTCCAGATGAACTGCTCCATAAACAGTTCCTGTTGAGCAGTGAGGAATAGCAGTAGAAATATTTCTGCATTAAAAGGTGGATTACAAAAGTAACATATAACTCAACTGCTACCTTTAAAGTGCTGATACTGTCTGGAGATTTTGCAAATTCTAGCCCATTAGTAGTAGCAGGAGAGCAAAGGAGAAATAGTGTTGTTTTTTTGGGGGGTGGGGAGGAGAGGACTGACTCAAGTCAATTGACCATAGCTGCTTGCCTTTTTTTTTTTTTAATAATTATGATATGTATTAGTGTTTCTCAGGGGAAAAGGTAGGCTCTGAAGGGTAGTCCTCTGTTAGACTTGCTAGTTGTCTCAGCTTATTCAGTTTTTCCTGCTTCCTTATTTGGATTTTGGGATAAATAATGCACAGTGGTACAATTTTGATGTCTTGACGATTTTGAGGATATGGAGAATGGTTGGTGGGGTGAGCAGCAGTTTACCAGTGTTCTCCTGAAAAATCAGAGTACAACCTCATGATCTTTTTTTATTTTAGCCTGCTAGCATTTGGAATAGGTGTCATGGAATATACCAGTATGTAATACTACATATATTTAATCATGCTTATGAATCTATGTTAAAAGTTTGTGGTGGGGTGATTTTTTTTTTTTTTAATAGTAATCTGATGTGGTACTCTGACAGTTGCATTCTTTTTTGAAAGGTTTTATACAGACATAGCATTTCTTGGAACAAATAACAAAATATTTCTATGTAACATAAACAAAACCCACTGCCTAGATTGAGTTCTGACCAAATTTTCATTTAGTCATGTATATGCTGGAATTAAATGATGGCTAGGCTATTTCTCACTCAGTTGAATATATGTGAACACATGTTAACTGATGTTATATGATCTATTACTTTAAGCCTGTATGTATATGAAGGAAATGTACATTTATGTTGTGGTCAAAATACAGATTCAGAAGAGGAGGTGCAGTCAGTGAAAAAATCCAAGAAGCCATCTGAGAAAAAAGCAGCTACTTCAAAACTTGGTAGAGTTCTAAAGCGGGATCCTGTTGTTTATATTTCAGAGACAGGTAATGGAAGAAATATTGTTGTTTGTTCAGCTGTAGTGAGGTGGTTTGTTACAAATAAGATGGGCTGTTTGACATACTTTTAAATATCACCAAAAAACCTAATATTGATAAAGACAAATTATATTCTGCTTAAACAAGTTAACCAAAAGCACTTCAGAAGTCTAGGCGGTGATGTTGGGTAGTGGCTTAGATTGATTTGAACAGGCATATATAATTTAATGAGCTAACACTTCCGTGCTTAATAGTATTCTATAGATGTAAGGGAAGGAGTTGAGTAAAGGAAGTATTTTTAATACAGTTAAACTGAAGTGACACTTAGAAGTGACTGTTGGTTACCATAAATAGGTTTGAAAACCTGGATTTTTATTTTACTTGGTATATGACTTTCCATGTCTTTGATCTCTGCCTAATGTGTTGGTGACTGCAGAAGTTATTTGGTTTTGTGTTTTTCCTTATTGACACAATGTTTTTGAAAAAACCTTATTTGTCCATTAGACTTTCAGGAAGAACTGGACTTGGAAAGAACAATCATAACAAAAACTTGCATTATACCTTGTATATACCATACTTCTCAGTCTTGGATTTTGGTTTTCTAAATTCTGGAGCAATTTTTGCTCTCAGGGAAAGTAGTGAGTGTAATTTACCATTCCTGATAATTTTCAGGTCTTCTGTAGCTTTCTGAAAAAATGAGTAACTGCTAAGTTCTCAGCAGAGTTTTGTTTAGATTTAGTCTCTTCTTTAGGAGCTGTATAGTTAAACTAAAAGCACAATCTTAACTCAAGCCATAAGTACCATTCAGCTGAACAGATAAGGACAAATTCTATCAGTTTGATTGAAGAGTCTTATGTGTTTGTTTTAATTTTTTGCATGGTTGTTGTTTCTTAGTACTGCTTTCAGTGTCGCTTTTTGTGTAACTCTTGACATTGGTGCTCTCAAGAGGAGTTTGACTGTAAATTTAGAGGAGAGACATTAATCTACTGCTATGGAAGTTTCATCCTGCAGAATTCTTATTTAAACGTTTTCCTTCTCAGCTTCAAAAAACCCCAGTAGTGGTTTTCTGCTGTCCCCCTTCTCATGTGTTTCATTTCCAGTTGCTTGCTTCATATTGTGCACTTTCCTCTATTAAATTAGAGATGTTATGGAAAAGTTTCAGTGGTGTAAGCTACTATTGTTTGATAGGTGAGCATCAGTTTATGTAGACTCAGTCTTATTTATGAATCAAGCATCCTTAAAGGTATCCCACCAGCGTAGGGGAAAATACTTAGGTTTTGTGAATTCTGTAAAAATACATCTGTGGAAGAAAATTAACAGAGCTTCTAGTATTTAGCTTAATGTTTCAGTACTTCTTGAAGATGCACTTTCACACTTCTTTGGCATCTTTGTATATGCGTGTCCATCTTTTTGTTATATAGAGTTGTGTGGATTTTTTTTTTTAAATACATTTGAAGTACACATGAGTGCTTGCAACTTCAGGGCTGCTTTTACTACTGATTGTTCTCTTACTACAACTTAACTATGAGATCTGTTAGTGGCACTTAAGCAAAGATTAGGACTATATATGGGCAGAAAGAATTCGCTTATTAAGATTCTGACTATAGGATGAATTTGATTCCTGTCTTACTGAATGGCATAGATTGGAAGCATCTTAAATTTGACTCAGTTAATTATAAGCTTTTTGAATGGTCTGATGTTCAGAGCCGATAGATAACCAGCTTAAATCTCTTAATCATGCTAGGTTCCTTCTTTTCTGATTTGCTTTTAAAACCTAAAGGTCTCTTTCTGCACTGAATCTATTGTAATTTCACATTGATGTGTTATTTGGATACTGGTTACCATACTCTGATCATCTGTGCAACACAAGCTGTACAATTTCCTCACAGTTGCAACACAAGGTAGATGCATTTTGGTCAGAAAGGTATTTCTTACAGTTTGTGATGCATCTCTCTCTACTTCCTATCACTTAGCCTTAAAGTGAGAAAGACTTAGGCTGTTTGTCAGTTGCTGCTGTGGTTAGATATATTTACTATGTCCGATCTGAGCTCAGCTGAGACTGTAACTATCAGGTCTCCTGTATTTGTCTCCTAGAGTAGATTACTTTACTCGCCACAGGACTTCCCCTGTATGGATTCTTAGAAACTGTGATAAAATTAACAGATTTGAATCCAAATCTGTTTTGATAACACATGTTCTTAGTGTTGGATCACAGAAGAACTCCTGGGATTCTATCTTTGAATTTTAGGATGTGTATTTGGAAAAGTAGACACAGTCCCTGGGTATAGCATTTTTTTTGGGTGAGGTCATTGCTGAACATAAACAATACCTCCCTTTAATCATACCATGCATTTTTAAAACAAAAAAGGATTGTTTGCTGCAGTATCCCATTAGAAGTGTGGCTCAGCTGGCTTTTTTCTATACCTTCTTCCTGCTTAGGCTCTTTTTGGAATCACTGTTTATAAGATGGATTGTGCTTATTTTACTTGTCCTAGATATCTGACCTGGCATTCAGCTGTACTGTGCCACATATTCAAGGAAGCTCAGTTTCCCAAAGTATTACAACAATTTATCTATCTTGTTTGTCGTTTTACTCAAAACGGTTTCCTTTGACAATTTTGCCAACAAATCTTCCCTAATTAAAAAGGGTCTTTACTAGTACAGATCCCAGAGTAGATAAATAATCGTATTCCTGGCGAATGAACAGTACATATTTAGGTTCCTTATGCAATTCAAGGTGGTGTAATCAAGTTTTTCTGCATAGGGAAACCATGGGAACACTGGTCAAGGTTATTAGATAAGAGTAGCCTTGAGCCATGGTTTTCAGGGATTTCACTGAAGAGTCTTAAGTACACACAAGGTTGACTTAATAGTCTGACTAAAACAATGCCTTTATAACCTTGAAACTTAATGCTTAAATTTTGTTTATATTTAATCTGTATAAATTGTTTTTTCAGTTTAATGGAGCTGTCAAGCTGAGTGTATTTTAATGGTTTATCTCAGGCCAATAGCTGTATCAATACATGTTTTACAGGAATAGGAATATGGAAATAGTGGGTAGAAAAGATCCTAATGAAATTCATGGGCATTTGGCCTTTTCAGCTGCATAACACTAAAAATGAGAACTTAAATCATGAATATGCTTGTTGGATGTGCTCAGAAGTCAGAATGTCATTCTCTGTCCGTGGCAAAGAGCTTTTTGGCATGAAGTAGTCAGTAGAAGCTTGGTAGTTAATTGCCTCAGCCTATTTTTCAATTTCATTTGAAATTTTTTTCCTGTTGTGCGAATTTCTTTTCAGCTTTTCTATATAACTATGAGGGCTACAGCTTTCTTGAAAAATGTTGGGAGAATTAACTTTTTGGTTTGTAGAAGAGTGATTTGATGTGATTATTGTGTTGCTATGTTTCTTACTACTTTGTGAAGTTGCTGCCTTTTAAAAAAAGGCAAAAAAATGAAGCAAGAATAGTTACACTTTGTAAATCTATAAGAAATACTTTATTATTGAGACAAATTTAATTTAAATAAATATTTAGTTTACTGATGGCCAAAGATAAAGTTTTTCTAGCAGGTAATAAGGGAAAAAAAAAAACCCACGTGTTTTTTTTTGTTGATAGAACAGTCTTAGTGGACTGGGAAAAAATCCAAGTGTTTGTTGTACATGTTAAAATAATACTTTGTTTAACTGTTTAATGAAGTATGGGACCTTGAGCTTTGTTTGTAGATGATGACCTGTTATTATGATGTGTTGAACCTTATCTGGTTTCATCACAGGTCATTATTTGGCAAGAATTGTGACTTCACTTTTCATGAATACTTAATCTTTCATATACACCATGTAGAGACAATTATTTATAAAGCTAGAAAAAACAGAATGGTAGAAACTGAGTAGGATTGCAGTTTACTAGTAAACTGTTCCTTGAAAGTGTAGAAGATAGAGCAAGAAGAGAATAGCTTGAGAATGTGCTTGCTGAATGTAGTTTCTTTTAATATAGAATGGGATGACACGGGACGTGTGGATGGGATGACAAACAAAAAATTGCCCCCACCTCCCCACCCCCCCAAAAAACAGAGGAAAAAAAAAAAAAAAAAAAAAAAGTAACAGAGTATACCAAAAAAAAAAAAAAAAAAAAAAATCAATTAAGTGCTAGTACTGGTGTACAAAAAAAAAAGTCCCCCCCCATCACTCTTATACTGAACAATTTCATAGGGGCATAAAAAATTCACTGTTGCTTCTTGGGCAATACTAGCATTGTATATACTTACAGAAAGTGCAATACTTAATGCAAAAATGGCTGAAGGTGATTAACAGTGCTCAGTGTACCAGCTATCCTGTAAAGTGTTTTATGAAGGGTCAGTTGAGAGTATGTAGTTGAACCTTAAGGGAGTTTGACTTGAAATGCACTTGAGGAATGAGAGTATAGGTCTGGCAGAAATCCTATGAAGAAGCAGACACTAGCGTTGCAGAAGACAATGTAAAAGGTGTTTAGGAGTAAGCCTCATTAAAATGGTTAAGTTTGGGAATACTAACAGTACAACATAAAGGTCCTGTAGTGGTAAATGTGCTGTTGTACTAAAACTCTGAAGTGGTGAGAGGAGTGTTGTATAAACATAGTACATGCGTGACAGCATCTGCCTTCTTTCATCTGGGTTTGCCCCCCCGCCCCCAAATAGGGGAGTAAGTGGAAACCAGAGGTGTGGATTAAGTAAAATTTAATCTTAGAGATTGTGTTTTTTTTTTTTTCTCTGCAGGATTGAGGATAATAGCAATATTGAGAAATAAATGTGGTAACTTTGAATAAAAAATGACTAAGATTTATTTATCAAAAGACAGTGATTACTTTGTATTTCAAACATGGCAGGACATGAAAAATTCATTATGGTTTAATGTCTAACAACTGCTGTTAGATTTTAAGTTTTTAATAGCATGCTATTGCATTTATTTTTGCAAGTACATAGTTACCTTTTCCTACTTTTTGGAGGTGTGTTAAAAGATGTTCTGGTCAAGAAGCTGGCTAGCTGTAGTGCTGTGCTGTTGTTCACTTGGTATGTTTGGGTTGCAAAATGATTGTCTATTTTAAGGAAGCTTTCTGGAAAAATAATGTTCATGTATACTTCATGCTCATTCCTTCTTTAAAAAATGGCTTCTGTGTGAAAGCTATTGATTCTGTAGGCTGCTTTCATTATTTTAAAGTCCAAGCGCTTTTTAAAATCAGTTTAGAAAAGGAAGCAGGTTTCTTTTCAAATAGATTTTTTTTTTTTTTTTTTTTTAACTAGAACTGTCAGTGTTTTCATTGTTAATGTGTATTGAGTTCAATGGGAAATACAGTGGCATAAAATACCACTTTTTATTTAAAACAAAACAAAAACCCACCAACATTTTCAGCACGTAGCAGACTGGATGTGTGAGAATCTTAGAGGCATGGGCAGCTCTGTGTGCTGTTACTCTACATCATCATTTAAGACCAAATGAATAATTTTCCCTTTAATTTGGATGCTAGAGTTAACACTTTTAAATCCATTTCTTTCTTGGGAAAGGCAGTATGAAGGGAATTCCCTTTTTTCTGGTACCTGAATGTAGAAGTTACCTTGGATAAGTGTAGAAATCTATTTTAAATTAAGGAACTGAGATAGTATCTTTAATTTGGTGTTAATTTGCTTGCCTGATAGTTCTGTGGCGATAATCTTCCATGACTGCAACAAGCACCTTTATTGGGTTTTCTTTCCTTCTAAAGTTTCAGTTTTTGGTTTGTTTTTTTGGTTTGTTTTTTTAACACCTCTGAGTACAATGAAAAAATCGAATGTTGTCCTTGCTGTGATCTGGCAGCTAGTGGTGAATTGCATGCATGCAAGCTGTTTTTTATTACATAAATACAGAGAAATATGCACACACTGTAAATATATTTAAGTACCTTGAGTGTTTACATTTTACATTTCTTGGAACTTAATTGTATGTCTTCAGCGTTACATGCCTAATCTTTGATGTGCTTCTATGTTGTTTTCCAACTGAGCTCTGGCTTTATTTTTGTGACACTGATACTCTGGCTCTGTATGCCATCAGTGTGGTGAAATGGGAGAGGGATGTTTTGCTGGGTGCACATCAGGGCCGGTGAAGTAGGTCCTGACACTGCGTAGTACAGGGAAGTAGAAGCTGAGTTGTCAAAAGGAGAACGTTTAGAATAGTACCATGGAAATTGTAGTGTAGGAAACAGCCTTTTTCTTTTCAATCGGTCTGTTTTCCTTTCTTTCTCCAGCATGACTTGTGAACCCAGTTGAAGAATAGGTAGATTTAATTTTTTTGAATGCTTAACCAGATTTTAATGTTTTTAAGTCCTGTAACTGCAAATGAATTTTAGCTCTTCTGTGCTGTGTATCCTACATAAGATAGCACGTTTTTAAGGTAGGACCTGAGATCATAACAGAGAGGTAGTACTTAGTAATGTCTGGAGTAAAACTTTATAAAAAATACTCGGTTGTGATGGTTATTTTTGTTTACAAAGTTGCTATGCCATTGAAAAAAAAAAAAGCAACACATCTTTCTTCACTATGTCAGTAGTTCATATACTGTTATTGTAGGCATTTAAGTGTTATGGCTACAAGTAACTTGTTTGCAGGTAGCTTTGTATTTTTTCTTATGCCAGTTACAGTTCAGAGTTCACATTAATTTATTGTTTCTTTTTAAATGGTATAGGTATTATGTGGTCCATCTATAATGTTATAACTTACTTGTAGTTTTTCAGTAGTTAGTTTTTTTTAGGATGTAGGAGATTTTTTTTACAGGTTTCTTGCAGATTTTTAATTATTTTCACAAAATGTGAAAATGGATGGCACTTTTTTCACAAGTATATACAGTGTTTTCAGAAGATAAAAAGTAGAATTTCAAAAGTTCTTGCAGTTCACATTGTTTACTGTAGAGCTGCTCATATTTATTTTTCCAATATTTGCACAAATGACTTGCTTAGAAATACCATAAACTTATTTTAACCATTTAGTATATTGCATTTGAATGATAAAATTGGGCAGGTTCCCACTTCCCTATGTGAACTTTTTGGGACTGTAATAATTAATTTTTATTTATTTACTTCTAAATGACTCAGTTAATCTGCTAGATTAGTTTAAAATGTAAAAGAGAACTTTTTTATTTTATTTTTTGCTAGACTAGTTCTTTTTGTCTGAAACAGAACACTGTGCCCTGAGTGGCTCAGTAAGTTGAGCTGCCTGAGCTGCAGCTGGAAAAAATGAATGCATATATACTTGCCTGTATTTTTTTCAAGTTACCTTTTTTCCATTTCCTAACTATTCATTTGGCATTACTAAATATTCCTATCAGGGAGTAAACTTTAGGCAACTAAACCAGAACATGAGGTTTCATTGCACAACAAGGGTTCAGATCTGCTTTTGTGAAATGGTGAAGCTGCAATTATGGTAAAAGTAACCAGTTCAAGTAAATAAAACTCTCTAGAATAAAATGGAAAGAGTTAATGGACTGGTAACCTTTAATTGCATGCCAAGGTAATATAGACAGCAGTTTCTATGGTATTCCATTTGGTAGGATTTGCTATAATTCATGGGTTTGCAGATGAAGATCATCTACTTCAGTTTAAGTATGTTTAGCTGTCTCATATTTTAATGATCTCAAAATGTCTTTCTAGAAATATTTTTTAAAGAAAGGTATACATATTTGCCTGCAAATTTTATTTGGCAATTACTGGACAAGAGGGTATCAAAGACTCTGTAGTTTGGCATTGAAGTGTATAATTACAATTAGACACAGTAGTTACTGCGTTGAGCTCTTGAATCCCAGAATCTTTCTCCCTTAAAGTGAAAAAATATGGCAGGAGCAACTTCTTGAAATTATCTTTGATAAATTACATTTGGATTTTCCAGTTGATTTCAGGGGAGTGTCATGGTTTAGCCCCAAATGGTAACCAAATACCACACAGCCACTCACTTCCCCCCCTGGAGAATTAGAGAGACAGAAAGAACTTGTGGGTTGAGATAAAAACACTTTACCAGGACAGCAAAGAAAGATAAAAATATATTAAGGATAATAGAATACAGAAAATGAACAATGCACAATTTCTCACCACCCGATGACTGATACGGCCCGTCCCAAGCAGCAGTCAGGGAGCAGGGATATTCCCCCGCAGCCATCCCAGAACAGCAAGTTCCAGAGAGAGCAAGCAAGGGAACAAACAGCTGAACAAACAAACAGGCCCGAACGAACAAAAAAACCCATGAAAATAAGCTGGAATGGTTCTGGTAAGCTTTATGTTGTTATAACAGCATGGAACTTTGGCATGTTGATATAGGCAAAGTGCTAACAATTGAGGTTTAAAGTGCATGTTTGTAGTGCATCTAAAGTCAATTGGCTTGTTGAAAAATAACATAAAAATATAAATGACTGTACAGACCAGGCTTTGAAATGTAGGTTGCAACTACTGTGGTTTTAAATGAGGAGGAAGATAGAAAAAAACAAAAATGCACTTGCTAGTCACACATAGCATCTGTTCCTTTTGGAAGGAGTTATGGGGATCGAGTTTGAATAGACTTGCTGGCTTTTTTGAGAAGTGGTGGTTATCTTAAAGATAATCTTCATAAAGATTTCCTTTAAGCAAGAAGTGAATACAAAACTCAGTCCTACCAAGTGTTGGGACTGTTGAATACTGACCAATGCATATTTAAAATAATCATAACCTGATACGATGACTTCTTTTCATACCAATGTTATTTTCTCTGCCCTCAAATTTAACTTGAACAGCAATACCTATTGCTCTAGACTGCAAATTCTTTAGGACAGGAACCATTTTAAGTACTTGTGCAGATGTGGTGCCATTAAAACTAAAAAATATTCATAAAATTGTCATTTCATGCAAGTAATGTAGATTTAATGATTTTTGGATAGGATATAGTCCTCCAGCTCCATATAGAAATCGTTACGTGGTAGTTGACAAACACCAATTTAACAGACATGTATCATAATGAGTTATTTGTAACCTGTAGATGCCCCGCCTATATTTGGAATTATATTCTATGCTGATGAGGAATTGAATAATACGCTGATGAGGAATTGAATAATACATTTTATTCAGGTTCATTTATTATTTCTGTACTGTTACGAAGGCAATCTGAGGATCTGTCCTATGCTGCTTGTTGCCATTGTCCCTTCCTACAATAGATTGCTCCCCTTTTAGATGGGCTGAGGTCATTCCTGAACCTGAGCCTTTTAGGATGATCTGAATTTAAACAAGTGTTTAAAACAGCCTAGATAATTTTCATAGAGCTCTGTTGGGGAACTACCACATGTGTTGCTCTGTAATCAGCAGGTGAAATGCTGTTGAGAAAGGGTGAGGATAGGAAAGAGGAAGAGGAATAACAAACAGTTACAGGTGGGCTGGGGGCATTAGTTTATTAACCTAATTGTGCTACTGCTAGAACGGTATATAAAATGAAGCCAGATGTGCTTTAATGTCATAGGATAGTTCTTAAAACCCCCAGGAATTAACAGTTGGTTGTTGCTAGGGAAGTTCGTCCTTGTACATTGCCTGGCATAATAGGTCCTTGCTTCAAGTGTAGTGTTTGCATCCAAAATAATTAAAAGCAATCTCCTGGTTGTCATGTTTGGCAGTTCCATTAATCACATGATTAGCTTTCTCTTTGTCACATCTCCTTTATTTCCAGAAAACTTAACTAGAATACATGGTCCCGACTTGTGCTTGTAATTCAGAGCTAATCCTGAAAAAAACGAAATGTGTGTGCTCAGGGTATTTTTCATGGTATAGCACACAAAAAATGTGTCTGTAAACAGGAAATACTGTTCCTGGAATAGTCATCTTTTGCTGTACAAAGATTTCAGACATAAAAGCAATCTAGTTGATGATAAAATTGATTCCTGTTTCTTACTTTGTGAAGTCCCTACCCCCATGTAAGGCTGTCTCAACTGCTCACCCAGCAATTCCTATCAATTGATCTACAATGTTTGTAATCTGAAATCCAAATTTTCACTTTTCCCACAAATTATTGGTTTGCTTCTATGAGTAAGAATGCCTCTCTCCTTTTACAGGTATTGTGTTGAGAAACACTGACCTGAATAATTCAGCAGCAATACTATGACTCTCTTGATATTTTCAAAGTTGTAAATGAAGTCACCTTCCTGCTTGTAAGGAAACTGAAAGTGGACAACTGATTCGCTTTGCTGTTTGCTTCTGTGGCAGTAGGCATGCATGGGAAGTTTGTTTCAAGGAAGAAGCATTAAGGTTTTACTGAAAAAGTTGATGTTCTTAAGTACTTGAAATAAGGGGAGCATCTGGAGATCGGGCAAATTTGTGATGTACTTATGAATTTCCTGAACCTGGGATGAAACTGCAGCCTGAGTATCTGTCCCCTAAAGCATCTTTTGAAACTCACTTAATAGAATCAGGGCAGTTTTATTTTCTAGGAAGGGCATAATAAAAGGAAAGCTCTAATTATCAGTAATACTTAGTACTGGCATCATAAATGACTCAAATCCACATCCTTTTTAATTAAAACCTAATTATATTTACTTTTCTGCTTGAGAGAAAGTAATATCCTGTTGGGTTTTGTCGTTATTTAAATGGTTATGAGTGAATAATGACAAAAATCAATGTTGCATGCAGATGTTCTGATAACTGTAGTGATGAGTAAAGATTCTTTTCTAGCATGGAGTAGTCCTTAGCTTAAGAAAAGCTGGGAGTGGGGGAGTAGAACAGGACTTGTATCTTCTTTCCAAGACAAATGAACTTCATTACATCTACATTAACTGTTGATTTCTAGTAATAGGCACATTTTACTCCTGCAAACATGTTGTCTTATAGAATCATAGAAT
>KL259884.1:12071-48390 GCA_000699545.1 Podiceps cristatus | reverse complement strand
TTACTATGTCTTTTCCCATGAGGGCTGGTACAGAGGTCTTTATTATCAGCAAGAGCAGCAGGACAGAACAGGCAGTGTGAGAAGTCTTTGACAGTTGCTTAAATAATAGGCATTCATTTATGTCAAATACTGGAAGGGTTGTATCTTGTGGAAAAGGTAACCTAAATATTAACGTGGATGACTTGGGAAAGAGAGAAACAACTGCTGTTCCCCAGCATTCCTTCCCTTAAATTTGTAAACGTTGATTATTTGTACCTTTCATGTACTTTGAACAGTTCCCATAACAATTTTTGTCAGTTTCCTCATCTTAAAGGGCAGTGTAAAGTGTAACAAGTAAAGCTACCAAGCAGAGGAACATGTAGGAATGCAGCTGTTGAGCTCTGGTGTGGCATGGCAAAACCAAAAAATGCTAATGTTAATTAATAATTTAGGAGGAAGGGAAGTTGAATGGTGGTTGAGAGATACTGTAGGTACTGGGAACACCATGTAGTTCGCCTTTCTGACTTCTAACACCTGTTCTCACCTTTGTCTGGGGTCTTCACCAAACCATCACCTCACCAGGCTGTGGGTCCTAGTCACGACTTAGAGGTTTTGCCAGTTAAAGAGCTACCAAATGTCATCCAGGCAATTTCTTGTTTGCTTAGTTGCTGATAAGGCGTTATTTTATTTGCTTGGAGAATCTGAGTTGGTCACAGTAGTAAGGACTGGGCTATTTTTTTGTTCCATCTTTGTTTTCAGGCCTGTTTGTTTTTCCTTGCAGTGTTGGAATGAAGAAGAACACTCGGGTAGCCTTTCTTGGTTTTGAAGGTTTTCTTTCACGCTGCAGGAGATTTTAATACAGCAGTGTGGTGCATTTGCATTACCCATTTTAAGAATACTGTTCATCATCAAATTTTCTTTCCTTGGAGTGTGGATTTGATGCCTCTGACACTTTGTAACTGCAGTCCAGAGAGCAAGCCAGTGGTTTAGAAAAGTTCTGGTAATACCAGGTGTCTGTAAACAGGAAAGGCTGGAGCTTAAAAAGAAAGAAAAAAAAACCAAACTAAAGAATGATGAAGTAAGCTTAAGGAGATCTGGTGAATCTTAGCAGAAAGGATTTCACTCCTCAAAACAATAATGCTTCGCTATGGTTTCTTCCTTTGAAAAACTGTTGTATTGGTCATTGTTCCTAGTGCCTGCCTAAGCATCGCAAAGCTGCATTTGCTCTAAGATTTAGGCTTTGAAAAAAGGTTAAATGAAGGGTAGTAGAATTATAGTCCTTGAGATAAGCAAAATATACCATGCTTGATCCCATCAATCCCATAAGTTAATCAGCAAATGAGTTTTAGATAATTCTAACAGATCTTGTTTATGACTGTTAACTAAGTTTTTATTCATGTTTTGCACCAGTATTTTCTAATGTACTTTGTGTTTTGAACCAAAGGAAATGGCTAAATAATCCTTTTTGCACAGGGCAAACTCAGAAGATGAATCTCTTCCAATCCATAACAAGTGCCTTGGACAATGCTTTAGCCAAAGATCCAACTGCAGGTATACTATACTTGTTAGTGTGTTTTGCTTTGTATAAATTACATTTTGTTTTGCCTGTTTGTGTACAATATTAAATGCATTTCTTGTGGCCTTTAAAGTTAGCTAATAAGTTCTACACTGTGATCTCAAACAAAACTTAAAAATGTGTTGTATTAACAGATTATTGATGGGTTATGTGATCTAAGATGTGTCTTCTGTGTTAGCTGGCTGTATTTTGCTTGAAAGTTTGGACAGAAAGATACATTGCTTAAAATGCTTCTGGTATTACTGAAGTGAACTGTGCTTAAAGGCAGCTTGAGTCCCACCAGTAAGTAAAGGAGTCTTTAAAATGTAAATCTTAGTTTTTAAGTCCTTCAATTTACTGTGCTCAAAAATTGGTATTTTTTAGAGACTATTTATTCCTTGCTCTCTTTCCCTCCAGAATTCCTTTCCAGCTTTGCTGATTTCTGACCGTTATTGTGCATAGGCAATGTAAGATTTTTCTAGGCTTTTGCAATCTGGATAACCTATAACTTTGAAGAAGCTGGTTTATCATAGCTTGATTTAGAAGAGTGATCCCGAATTCTTTTGCACAAAGCTATTTACTCCACTTTTAATTCTTACTTAAACAGGAGGTGTATTGCTTCTGTTGCTGTAACAAAAGCGTGATGATGGCCAGATATCTGAAAGATGTTTCATGTCATGAACACAGCTGCGAAAGCTGTATGATCTTGTGTAATTTTGGTTTTTCTTTTTGATGTGTTAGTAACTGTTCTTGGCACTGGTTGAGCCACTGCTCAACTTGAAGTCTCAGTAATCCTCTAATCTGTTAGGACAAATTCTGTATTGTCTGTCCAGTACTATGCCTGTATGCATCTCATGCCTTCTCAATCTATGTTATAATCACCTTTATTAAATTAAACTTAAACAGCTAAAGGCAAATTAGTGCCAAGAATAGATTTCAGTGTAATTTCTGTGGAATCAGCCATGTAAAAGTAGAATGTTAGTCTGGCAGGAAGCTAAACTCCTATGTCATCTTCAGTCTTTTAGTTGCTCTTAAGGTTCCAGTTTTGCAAAGCCCTTTGCTAGACTGTTTTGGAGTCCTACAGTCCAGATATGCAAGTTGTTGCTATCACCCTTCTTACTGAATTAATTAGTACTTCTTGAAATGGAAAGCATGTCCTCTGTATGTTTTTAATTGTATGGAAGTTGCACAACTGTTGTTTAAGTAGTGGAAATTCTTATACTTTGTTGATGAGAACTAGAATTTGTCCAGGAAAATATTTTCAGTAGCTGAGCAAAATTAGTAAATCCACACAAGTTTGCTGATAGCAGCATTAAATGGCATTTTTTTTATGCCAGCTGGTTCCAAAGTGAGTAGCCATATGGTAATGGAAAGGCCTTATGAAAATTTTAAGTACATAAACCCCCCGAACAAATTAATATTAAAAATGAAGTAGAGAGATAATCTGGGGCTGAACTTTAGTCACAAACTCCACGATGGCATTGGTTTTACATCATTGTGCAAGTTATTTTTTAAGTGGCATCAATAATATGATTGTCAGAAGTGTGTTAATACCTTGTAGTGCTTCCAATCAGAAATATATTTTGTTTAAATAAAATTAGTGTTTGAAAGGCAAGGAGGCTAACATGTTATTTTGTGTCCTTTGGAATATGGAGGAATTTGAGAATTAACAGAACTGCCCCAAGTTCATGCAAGTTGTCAGTGATACAGCTGCCCATCTATTGTATACTTAAAAAATTTAAATGGGCAATACTTATTTCTGTGAATTAAATAACAAAACTTAAGAAGAATTAGACATAGTCATTCCATAAATTCAAAGAAAAGAACGCAGGTTAGATGATATGAAGCTAAATTTTAAAGGCAGTTACTTTTAGTGATAAAATTTTAATTGACTAGATGACCCTCACGATCAGAATAGTAGTGCTGAATACTAAGAGTTGTCCGGATTATTAGATAGCCATCTTTTCTGTAGCAGCATTCTTCTGAAGTCACTCTTCAGGGATCTGGCAAGTGTGTTTGGAGAAGGTTTGAAATTTCACGTTTGATTGGTATTTTGAAGAAAACTTCATTTTGACATTTTTCAAAACACTACATTTACTGAAATCTGTGAATGAAGAATGAAAATGGTTCCCAGTGGAATCAGAACACATCAACTTCAATGACTCTTTAGTGTTTGAATGTAATTGTTTCCTGGAATTGCTTTTATTAATTTAGATGTTGTGATAGTATAGAGTATTTCAGAAAAATAAATAGGTGGTTTAATGAAACCATAGCTCAATCAGTTTTATGAATTCTGTTTTGAGACACAGTTATGTTGCTGTACTGATTCCTCATTAGCCTTGGTTCCCTATTTGTTATAGTTAGGCTGTGCATGAGAAACACTTAGGTCTAGATAAATCTTGAAGTAAAATGAAATGTTAGGTGCTACTTATGTTAGTGTCTCATGTAAAAGCCTTTGAAACCCATTAATTGAAAATAAGATGCATTGGAGTAACAATAGCCTCCTCTACTGTTCCTGCTTTTCAGTAATATTTGGTGAAGATGTGGCCTTTGGTGGCGTCTTCAGGTGTACAGTTGGCTTGCGAGACAAATATGGTAAGTTAACTTTTAAATCTGACATTATTTCCATATTTGCCTCTCTATTCTTTTGTACCCCTCTTTGGTTTGCAGGAGAAGAGAAGAACATGTGGGAGAGAAGCTTTGTAAATGGACTTCTGTTTTCCTTTCTGTTCTTGGAAACAGAACAAGTTTTGAACGTGTTACCATTTAAGTAAGCTTTCAAAGGTTTGAAACTTGCTGACATAATTTTGGGAGTCTTCTATTTCTTCAATTAACTTTATCAATATAACTTCATTTTTTTTAAACTGCAGTTGGACCAGATATTCATCATTGTGGCTCCATTTAATTACTGTAATCAAATTAGTGTCTCTTAGCAACAATAGACGGTGATGCTTTTTGGTCCTATCTGTCAAGAGCTGTGAAGGAATTACATTAAAATAGATTTAAACTCTTTGTTTAAACTCTAGCATGGCCTGGAAAGCCAATATAGAAATGATGCGTTATAGATATGCTTGTGCTTCATCTAGAATGGGATTGGTTTACCTGTTTGGGAGACTTATGTGAAGGCATTCAGAGAAATGGTACAATCTTTGTATCAAATAATCTTAGAAGTAGCCTTTTTTGCTATATAAGAAAAACAAGTTTACAAACGTATATGAAAAATAAGATGGTACTTAATCATCTCAAACCTCAGACAGTTGAGGTGACTTCAGTGGAAGAGGAAAAATAGTTACTTGCAGGAGCTCTTTAATTTTTGTTGAAAACTTATTTTTAAGAAAGTTTTAAATAGGGAATGTCTTTAAACCTTGCAGGAGCTTTTTAAAATTTCTTGTGTGATCTAAATGAATTTTTATGTTGTGTTCATTTTGGAAGAAACTTAGTTCCACTGTTTCTTGGGGACAGTCTCCTACAGCTGAGTATCAGTGGCTTCTAAGAAAGGTGGGGGAAGCAAAACACCTTCATTCAGACCATATGTTGTTGCACAAGCATGTGTGTGTCACATTCACAGTTTCTGATGGGTAGAATTTAACCACCTAGTTAACTGATAGCCAGTTGGCAAATCTGGAGGACTTCTGAAGGTCCTTCACTGTTCTTCCAATTAAGTTGTTTCTTTGGTGTGGCTTCATTAAGCATTCACTTTGCTGCAAGAAGTGCTGTTACTGGAATGCTGAAAAAAGAATCAATGGTTCATGTATGGCATGCTAGGTAGTGCAGAGCAGTTTACAGGTCTTGGAAACCGGTTGTGAGTACAGTAACCTGATGGCTTTTAATTTGGCAGTTGCTGTCTCTCCCACTGGGCTATTAAACAGAAAAAGAGGTTATAAAATGTTAAGTTTTGGCAGCTTGTTTTCTTCAAGGCACAAAGGTGACTGGGACCCTTTGCAGCCAGTAACTAAATCTATTTCATTTTCCTCATCTGGAGGAGATGAGTTACTGCCACCTTGGAGATCAGCAAGATCCACTTTTTTTGGAGTGAACCAAAAAAGGGAGAAGACGACGCCAGAAGAATACCTGTAAGAAGTGGAAACATAACCATATTTTGTGGTTTTGTTTCTCTGTTTCGATTATTATGTGGATGTTTTCTCACTCTCTGGTCCGTATGTGAATGTCCGAATAGTTTGGATAGGACTTCTATTAGCAGTGATCTTCAGTGCTGCATGTTGAGGTTGAGTTAGAATTCTGTAACTCTGGGGTGATATGTTAACTCTGTTTACTAAACTTCACGTGAAAACAAAACTTCTGAGACAGCAGTCTGTTGCTGGAAAAATGGGCAACAGAAGACTTCATTTGGGAAATAGGCAACAGGAGCAAAAGCTAGAGTCCATGTAAAATAAGGAGGAATTGCAGACAGAATCGACGGACAAGCAACCTCATGGATCTTACCTGTACAAGGAAGATGACACACACTTACTGACTCTTCTTTCCCCATTCCCCTCCTGCATTTACCATCAACATAATAATAGGAGACATAAGTAATATAATACGAGGCTGTTTCTATATGTTGATGTAACATATGAAGGAATAAATGTCGGTTTTTTCCTCCTCTCCTGGCAGAAGGAGTTTGTATGTGGTTTTCCTCCCCTGGCCCCGCCATCCCTGCCCCCCGTATCCCCAGTAATCAAAATCGCTAGGTGGCAGTCTCTGCCTATAAGTAGTTCTTCTGATACAAATTGATAATTCTTGTTTAAGCATTTTTAGAGGTCAAGGTCTAAATATCACCTAATATAGTAGGAAGAATTTAGTACATTAATGCTCAGTAGTAGAACTATACACATGTTGGTTGCTATCCAGACGGTTACTGAAGCTTCTTTGGAGAAACAGAGAAGAAATTTGCGTTTAGAATAAATCTGTCATCAAATCTAAAACCGTTTTTTTCCAGGAAAGCCATTTAAACCTGAATGTAGAGTAATGTTGGAGTATAAACACAGCTAGAGGCCTATACTAGTAAGTGAAAAGTTGAGTGCATTGATTTTGTAAGGAAATAAATTCTAAGTTTGGATTGAATTAATTTTTGACATGCTACAAAGAATTTTGTTTGAAAGTGTTTAATTGAGGAATCATATGTAAACAAGTCAGTATGTGGAAGTTTCTTTTCCCCAATAGCTATGACTTGGAATAGTGTGCTTTTTGTATACGTCTTATGTCAGTGTTAAAACAGATGATTCCAGTTTTCTGGCATCACTTTGCTGCTCATGATCCTTCTGTTGGTGTTAGTATGTTTTGCATGAACTGAATGCTTAGAAATATGTTGCTGTATAATCCTGCTTCCTGAAAATGAGTAGACTCCCTGAAATTTTTATGTGGAGAATTCCTCTCAGATAAGGGAAGAGAAGTAAGTCTTGTACAGTTTTTTTCTTTGTCCCTTCTCTCTGGGTTGTGTGGTGTTTTTTTTTTTTTTTTTTTGGGTTTTTTTGTTTTTTTTTTTACACTGGAAGGCATGTTTTTATTTTATTTGTTGTTTCTTTCCCCATCACTCCTGCCAGGTTTTTGATTTTTCACCTTTTTTGCAGAGGTTACATGCTCTAACCTGTAGAGTAACTTTATTGAAGTAATAAATGTCTGCTGTTCCGTAGTCCTGCTGTCTGGAGATGTTTCCTGTCTCTAGAGCAAAGATGTACATGGCATGATTGATAGCCTGCTTCCTTACCTACTGTATTTTTATAGCCTAGGTAACGTGTGCATTTTTTTAGGGGAAGTGCATTATTATTTTGGTCTTTTGAAAAAGATGCTATCTGAATGAAACAGCTGTATGTTTGTCTTTGAGCCTGCAGATGGATTTGAAGCAATGATCTTGGAGTGTGAATACGTATCCCATTGCTCTCCCTGAAGTGTGAAATAAAGTTTCAGCATGTAAAGATCAGTATCATTCACACGACAAAAATATGGAGATCAGAGGTAGCGATTAGATGACAGGAGGTAAAGAAATTTGGGGGGGGAATAGAGGATAAGGTAAAAATGGAGAAAGTGGACAGAAGTAAAGACTAAGAATAGCAGAAATAGTGATTGACAAGGAAGGCTATTCAGAAGAATGCCAGAGCAGGTTTTGTTTTGGTAGCTCCAGAAGAAAGACTTATCTAGCCTACTGTGACCAAAAATGAAGAGTTGGAGATTATGTAAAGAAGGGAAGTGGACTATATATAATATTTTTCTTGAATATTCTCTGCCATCCTCCAAATACTTACAGCTTGAGGGCTTCTGTATCTAGAAGTGCCTCCATGTAGTTACTGGCCTCAGTAAAGATTTGTCTTTAATACCATTCTGGTCTATGCCTGAAGGATGGCTGTCATGTACTTATTGCTATGTCAAAAATCTATCTTTTGCAAGGGTAAGGATCAAGAGCCTTCTGACTATTTAAAAGATTGTTATTCTGAGAATGTGGAATAGGATCAGTCCTTGCTCAGAACTCCGAGAATCCAACAGAAGTAAGATTGTTCCCTGTAGCAGTGCTTTGAGGAGACTGAGGTTTTTTTGTTTGTATGTTTTGGGTAGGTGGTAGAAGCCAAACCTGCACAGGTTTTTGAAATAGAAGAACTGAATACATTTAAAAAAATGGAATATTAGACTGAGTTATTGCCCATGTATGTTACTTTTTGAGAACAAAGTGTGTAGGTCTTATGGTTATATGCAGATGTCTTTCACACAGATGTATGCATCTGCATGTATGTGTTTGGATAGTATGTTTCAATGAAGTTATGTTTCACTTAAAAGCTAGGAAGTTCTGCCTGCCAAAATGTTTACATTACAGAGAGGAAATGTGACCTAGTAAGAGAACTTGAAAGACCAGAATTTAGTTTTTCTTGTTGCTAAGATTTCATGCAAGTTTGGTTAGGCAGGGAACTGGCAGTTCCCCCTTAGAACGGAAGTAGTGTTTGAGTCTTACATCTCTTTAACTAATTAAGCAGATTGCAGTTAATTTTAGGGACTGCTTTCTTAGGTATACGTGATGTCTAATGAGAGCTCATTACAGTTTTTCACGTTCTTGTTAATGTATCTGGAAAACTGGAGTAAAAAAAATAATTGTGTAGTCCTCTGAGAGTGGTCTTGAATTATCCGCCTAGCAGAGGTTAAGATAGTTTGAAGAAAGATGGTCAGCAGGTGAAAACATGAAAAATCCCTTTCTTCTGATGACCAGCTTGGAGACAGTCACAGTGGCTTCAGGAGCCAGCAGGTTAAGTGCTAATGTTTGATCAATGTTCAAATGAAAGGAGGATGTTGGGAAAATGTTTCTGGAGTTGCATGAGGCAAGGAAGGAGCATTACGCTAGTGCCTGCAAGATGGAACTTTTTGTGAATGGTGAATTTGGGTAGGAAAAAAGATAGTTATTGGACTGGAAAGAGGCTCTGTTTTATAGGAGGAGTGAGAGCCTGTGTACAGGGAGTGCTCTTGCACATTAGAGTAAAAATGGAAGTATTGGTGATCCCTGACCTCTAGACAATAAGGTAATTCCAATGCGATGGCCTGAAAACAGGTAGCAAGTGGAATTCTGAAACAAATCATGTAAAACACCTTAATATATAAATAAATTCAGTGTTAAGCAAGTTAATGGTAAATTTTAGAAATGATAGGCACTGTTGCTAAAGGCTTTATAGCTCCAGAAGTTGCATGAGGCAAAGGGTGCTGGAGGATCTTAAAAGTTCAAAGAACTACTTCTGTGATTCTGTGATAGTTTTGGAAGAAGTCTTTAAAGAAATTAGAAAGGTGTCTAGTAATATTGTCAGTCTTCTGCAAAGCCATCTATGAGTTGTGTATGGATGCATTGAATCCATGTGTCAGTACTCAATGTAAACAGGTCTTTAATGTGAAATTGAAAAAAATTGTGATCACTTAGTAAGGGAAGTTTTAGTCTAAATATTATGTATGTAGTATTCATCTTGGCAAATGTACCATTTAAAAGCTGGATCTGATACAAACAGTAGTTCAGGCTTCCTCTAGTTTCCATACCAATTCTAGCAGGTAATTTGTGTTGCTTATTCAAGACTAAGTAACTAATGATCATGGAATCATTTAGGTTGGAAAAGACCCTTAAAATCAATGAGAGCTTGACAACCCTTTTGGTGAAGAAATTTTTCCCAATATCCAATTTAAACCTCCCCTGGTGCAACTTAAGGCTGTTTCCTCTTGTCCTCTCGCCTGTTACTTGGGAGAGAAGACCAACATGCACCTCACTACAACCTCCTTTCAGGTAGTTGTACAGAGTGATACGATCTCCCTGGAGCTTCCTCTTCTCCAGGCTAAACAACCCCAGCTCCCTCAGCTGCTTCTCAAAGGACTTGTGCTCTAGACCCTTCACCAGCTTCGTTGACCTTCTCTGGACACGCTCCAGCACCTCAATGTCTCTCTTGTAGTGAGGGGCCCAGAACTGAACATGGTACTTGAGGTGTGGCCTCACCAGCGCTGAGTACAGGGAGTCAATCACTTCCCTACTCCTTCTGGCCACACTATTCCTGATGCAGGCCAGGGTGCCACTGGCTTTCTTGGCCACCTGGGCACACTGCCGGCTCATGTTCAGCCGGCTGTCGACCAACACCCCCAGGTCCTTTTCTGCCAGGCATCTTCCCAGCCACTCCTCCCCAAGCCTGTAGTGTTGTCTGGGGGTGTTGTGACCCAAGTGTAGGACTCGGCACTTGGCCTTGTTGAAGCTCATGCAGTTGGCTTCAGTCCATCGATCCAGCCTGTCCAGGTCCCTCTGAAGAGCCTTCCTACCCTCCAGCAGATCAACACTCCCACCTAACTTGGTGTCATTTGCACTTGATATCCTGTCACACAACAGCCTGTGTTTCTCTTTCACGGTGTGTTGTTCTGTTTTCCACCAAGGGAGTCTAGGTGACTGCTTAAGTTAGCTTCCTAATATTTGAATACATAATTAGATTACCTTCTAAGTTATTGAGCTATTCTAAATTATTTTAGAAAGATTTGCACTTTACAGAGAGTAGTGAAAAGTAAAAAGACAGACTTACACTAGAGAATTCTTGGATAATGCCATTTTAGTTCAACTGTTTGGAAATATGTGTAGAATGAATACTTTGAATGGGAATATTTGTTTCAAAGATTATTTCTGTTCCTGGAGGATGCTACTGTGGTATTTCCCACCAGAAATGAGTGTTTTTCCAGGATAGAAGAGACTTGGCCTCAGTTTAGTCCCTTGGGAGTTTTGAACTTATCTTGAAAGAGTTGACTGAGATATTAAAGTTGATCTCCGTGGAGACGCAGCAGAAATGGTTTTGTCAGCAGTTTTTCTTTTGAAATGTTTTGGAATGAATTTGTCTTTTGCTCATGTGATTCATTTGTCACTGTTTGGGATCCTCTGATAGTAGAGTGAACAAGAATATAGGATTCCTCCTTTCTGGATTAATGTCCCATTGCCAGTTGGATGGGTTGGAGGGTCTTCATTCATGGCTTTTATTTTTGTCTGTTCTGGTTCCTTCTAGCTGTACTGTTTGGTTTCTGTTATTGCTGTCCTTTTTTTCTTTGTAAGCACTTACAGTGATGCACTGCCCCCAGCAGCTTATGGTACTTTCGTAGAAAGTCAATGAGAACAAAATGCTTTCCATAAGGGTTCTGTGTAACATTACTAATATGTTCTGGAATCATATTTGCTGCCTTTCTTAGCAGTGTGGTGTTGACTGTCAGTTTGTAGCATGCTTTAGTCCCTAAGTCCTTTCTGTTGTACTGCTGTGCAGCTAGTAATCACCACTTTTCTGCGTGGACGCTTGGTAAAATGAAACTCAGTAAGAGCAACTGTGTGTCACTCCTATATGTAGGATAAAACAAAAAAATCAGTCTGAGATAGTTTCCTTTCAGTAATTCTGAAATTACCTGAGACAATAACAGACAGTAAATACATGCAGAAAGAGACAGTAATATATGCAGAAAATAGTAAATGAGGTATAAGCAGCTTCAATTTTTTTCTTCCTTACTCATTTTTCATAGCTAGAATAGATTTCCTCATGTGGAGTAGAAAGGGTGCAATAAGTACACACATAGCTTGAAATTTAATTATTTTCTTGCCTTATTCTGTTCAGGCATATAGGCTTGTTTTATAAATAATCTTCCCTATCCTTTATTATTTTGATGCAGTGTAGGTAAAGTCGGTAGGATTTTTTTTTTCTTCCAAACCATATTAAAAGTGTGAAATAGATGGGGAGCAGATTGTAAACAGTAATTAGTATCTGTTCAATAGGTCCAGGATATTTTCTTCTGTGATTTCCCAATTTGCAAGATGAGGAAAATGAAGAGAAGAAATACTGCTGGTATTGAATCCTATGAAGGAGAGGGGAGTTGAATCAAAGATTTCCCCTGTGGAAAATTTCAAACACATCAAAAAGCAAGTGACTGAACTGCATATGAAACCACAGTTATAGCAAGAAAATAACATCCTTATGTCAGGATGACCTAGCCACATTAGCAATCAGCTGGATGCTTTAAAAATGATTTTATTTATCACTTCCATATTTGTTTTCCTCTATTTTCTGCCTGCCTTACAGAATTAGACCTCTGAAGCACAGGGTATGTTTTGGGACAGATGAGCTGGCAAAGGCCGTTATTAGCAGCCTTCAGCGATGGAGATTCTCTGGCTTCCCTACCCCCACGGTCCCAGTGCAGTATTATTCTTACTGCTTGAAGCTTTTTTAGTTAACAGTTTTCTCTGGACTCTGGTTGCTGCAACTGAATGGTATGAGCCATTCAAAACTGGATACATTACTCTGGGTCTTGCTGAGTAAAAAACCTGGTTGCTTACAGCTTTCTGTTGATACATCTTGTAATAATGCTACCTTGTCCTGCAGCAATTAATGTTTGTTTCCAATGTCTGATCCACTGTAATCCCTGGTTGTTATTCTGTAGACCTTGTGTCTAATGTGTAAACACCTGTGTGAGCTTTCAGGGAACACTTTATTCTCAGTGAGTCATTTGTTTATAGTCCATTAAAATAATTCAGGAATTTTTGTTTATTTGACCAGGAGATGGCTGTACCTAGCCATGCCCAAGGGATACTAGCCTTTCTAAAACTGTGGTAGTAATTTTTTGGAGATAAATATTTACTTGGACACAATATTATTTTATTACCTTGAGCTGTAGAAAACTCCTGAAGGCAAATTCTCTAAGTGAAATGCTTATGAGGGAAAACATGGGTTAGAAGATAAGGTTGTCCACAGGTTGCTATGGTGTTTGATGTTTCTTGGCTAAGAGTTGGATATGCTTACAAAAAATTGCTCACTGTCCTGATGGTTTTTAGTAGCATGAAATAGAATCACAGAATGTTTAGGGTTGGAAGGGACCCCCAGAACCCATCTAGTCCAACCCCCTGCAGTGAGCAGGGACACCATTACCCAGATCAGGTGGCTCAGAGCCCCGTCCAACCTGGGCTTGAATGTTTCCAGGGATGGGGCATCCACCACCTCTCTGGGCAACCCGTTCCAGTATTTTACCACCCTCATCGTAAAGAATTTCCTCCTTATAGCCAAATAATGGGAGAACCTTTTGAAGCTGAGCTAATAAAGGTAGATACAGTGTGTGTGTTTGTGGTTTTTTTTTTTTTTAATTTTAATAATTTGCTGGCAAAATCATTAAGATAATTTAAAATGTTTAAATTGTAAATCTTTTGTTAGTGATTTCAGGAAATTGTTTATTGTGGAGACTTCACAGCATGTTACCGGTGAGGTAACATGTCAGTGGAGGTTCCGAGTCTGTTCTCGTGGTGCCAAGCGTTACAGTGCAAGAAATATAAGAGCAGGTTGGATAGGCTGGTCGGGGCCTGTAGTGCAGTGTATTCAGGTAGTGTGTTCTGCCTCCCAGAAGCTACTGGTGGTTGGGTATTACTTCAACAGGTGGGGAGACACCCTGGTGTTTTTCTGAGGTGTTTTATGGATAATCATAGGGTCTTTTGCATGCCTGAAGAACATAGCAATATGTTGTTATAGGGAGGAGAAAAACTCAACCTAAAGTAGTGTAAGAAATAAGTGTTAGAGGTTTGTTGTATAAATGGATAGATAGAAAAGTGTTAGTGTGATGCTTCAGAAGCAGACTGCAAGCTTGTTGGAGAAGCACTGTGCTTCCTCTTTTATGTAGGTGCTGGTCCTTCCTAACGTATTGCATGTGGTAGAATGAAGTAGTTCTGAATTTTTGACATGGTGGACTTAAGCTGAGAGTGGAACGTTTTATCCAGAGTTAAAGATGGGTAGTTGTTGTATGTACACTGACTAAAACCTTAGTGGTCTGGAGTTCGGTTATCCCTGTTTCTTTGTGGATGGATTTAAGCAAAGAATCCTGCAGCTTGCTTGCCTGGTTCTTCCAGCAGTTTGGCAAGATCTGGATTTTGTTCTGATTTATGTAAATGTCTTTGAACAGTAACATCTGGAGAATGTGTTCCAGACTCATTACACAATAGTACATTTTGTTCATTTTCGTCTTAAATAGCCAATTCTTAAGATTTACAGTTAAGGAAAAAAAAGTTATTTGAGAACTTGATACAATGTAGCATGTCCTTTTACACTCTATCTGTGGGATGTTGATGTAAATCAGTCTGTCTGAGCTAAATAGAATGTATTTTAGTTTTGTTTTTATTCTTAATTGTTCTGATAGTGTGCCTGGTGTGAAAACAGTATTTTTTTGTTTGAGTCTTACTCGTATTTATTATGTTCCTTTTTGTGTTGTAAACCTGTTCAAGGAAAAGATAAGGGACATAATTTTTAATATAGAACTTGGTACTCAGTAGAGAGCTTAAGAAAACTGTTCTAATGCATTTTTTTAGATATCTCAAGATACATTGCTGGGTAAAAAAGTATGTACTGCTGAACTCATAAAAATGGAATTTTCCACTTCAGGAAACACTTAGAGTGCAACATTTAAAAGTAAAATTTTAGTAATAGAATGTCAAGGACGATGAAACTGTATGTATTAAAGACATGGGATGGAATCAATGAGCATAATTAGTATTTGCAGTTTGCATTAATACCAGGTCTGCAAGCATAGTTAGTGTACCTGGTTTTAGATGTCAGTCTTTACACCTTCACTGTTTCTTGGGTGGAATTTAGTGATTCAGTTTCCTTAGTTAGTCCTGTGATCTGTATGCCCTCTGCTTTGTTTGTGCTTGTCAAGTGGGACTAATTTAGTATGTCTGCTGGTTTTGCTACCTCTGAGGTTGGTGATAAAAGTGTGGTAATTATCGCCACTCCAGTTTAAGAAGGTGCTGCAGACTTTATTCCAGGGAGTAAAATGCTCCGTTTCCTTGGAAGTAATTGGATAGAAGCATAGAATGGTCAAAGAGGTTAAGACTACCATCCAAGTCCAGTCAATTGTCTCAGCAGCTTTGCAACAGGAGCTCTTTGAGGAGCAGGTTGGTCTTAATTTAACTTGATTCAGAGCCATCTTCCAGTGACCAGGCTGACATAACACGCTAGTCATTTATTATAAAAGATACCTTTTCTTTTTAATTTGTAGAAACATTAAATCTTCAAAACCTGGCAAGGGGTTTTCACACTTGTGTGGAAGCAGCGAGTATAGATCAATTTATTGATCTCTTCTTATGCATGTGCTTTGCCTGTCAAGGGACAGGCATGGTTACAAGTGAGATTCATAAGACGTTTTTCATTACTGCAGATTACTGGTCATTCAACACTTTGTTCCTGAATACTTTAGCAACATCAAATAATTCAGACTAGTTGCTTCACAATTTAGGGTAGATCCAACATGCTTTCAAATTTACTATGAAGTATTCCTAAACTACTGACACTGAGGAGTGTGGGAGAGAGTGCCTCGTGTTTGACACGGTTTTGCTTCGTCCATTTGTCATCCAGATAGTGTACCCAGCCTATTACAGTAGAATTTTCATTAACATGTTGTAATACTTGGCTTTAACTGTTACATATTTTCCTGTTGGAACTCTTGTCGTCTCATATAATGTTGCAGATAGTGTGAAAATGTGTGGAACTGACCTAAGCATCTCAATAAAGCTGATATATGTGGGTATAACCAAGGGACTATATAAATGTTTGGTAGATGTCAATTTTAGGGTGTATTTTTTGCAAGTAAGCATTGTGTCATCTGGTATAGCTTCGCATGTCTAACTTCATGGTCAGTTATGCTTTTCTGCAAGTGTGCTTCTTGCACAGCATTTTTTTTGTGGTTGAGCAAAGAATGTTATTAATCATAGCTGGAGGAACACTGGAATGCCTTGGTGCAGTTAGGCATCCTGCTTTTTTTCTTTAGGCTGGTACAACTGGGTGTATGAGCCAGATGATCAGAAGGAATTCAATGTGGAGTGGGCTAGCAGCGTAGTCATCAGTAAAAAGAAATTCTGGTGAGCAAATCTGCCACTTTGATGTGAGCTGCTTATTGAATATTTTTCTAACAGTGTGGAGCTGAATCAGTACTACTGTATCAATGTCATGAAATGCTTCCATCAGCAGGGCAGGTACAGATGTAAAATGTTTGGGCAGTCAGCATTTAACTGTGCTTGGGGCTGTTAATGAATCATGGGCTAATAAGGGGTTGGAAGGAAAAGACCTTGAAGGTCATCTGGTCCAAACCACTACTCAACATAGAGCCAGTTTAGGTTGTTTATGGTCTTGTCCGGTGACTTTTGAATATGTCCAAGGAAGGAGCATGTGCAGCCTCTCTGGGCAGCTTGTTCCAGCATTTGACTACTGTCATAGTGAGGTTTTTTCCCTCCTACGTAATCTGTTTCCCTTTTTGTGTCATTCTTTCACTTATCACTCAGTAACTGGAAAGAATCTGATCTTCCTGCTGCTTATACTACTGCTTGGCTACTTTTTCCTCATGGAAGGATTAAATGACATGCAAGTCCACCAGCATTCAAAATTATGCTAAAGCTTTGCGTTAACCTCCCCTGACCCCTCACTCATTCCCACTTCTTCCCTGAGAAAGGCTGATAATTAGATAATATATTTTAATATTTCTGGTTTATTCTTTAGCTTTTGGCGGGATGTTAGTTTGTCACAAGTGATGGGAAATCTGAAGTGGGGAAGAGGACCAGAAAAGCAAGTTTTCCCTATTTGCTTTAGGAAGGTAGAGCTGTCTATAAATAAATTTTCCTGGGTCCTCCCTCGTTCAGAGGAATATAAGCCTGACAGTTGAGTAAGTACTTAATGTTCATGCTGTGGACTACTTCAAGAATTTACTATGTTTTACTAGACAGCAAGTTTCCTTTCCTTCTAAACCTGCAACTCAGTAATGGTGCAGATTATAAAAACTTGTAGATAATTGAGGAGGTTGCTCCTCGTCTGTAGTAACGTTTTCTCTGTACTTCATCAGTTCCTCTGACTCTGATATTGTTTAGGGTCTTGGAGAGTGAGGATTAAATGAAAAAGCAATAAACATGCTTTTTTCCTAAGGTAATCTTGGAGAGGAGGTGAAAGTGCAGTTTGGATCTATGGAGCTCTTGGAAGAAAAACGCACCATGTTGAGTAAGAGAATGATGTGTCGAGAACGCTTTGAGCTAGAACTGCTGGTTCAAATGTTCATCTCTATTCAAATGTATGAATGCTTTTGAATTAGTGACTGGGGGAGACTTAAAAAGAAGACTTACCCTTCAGCTGTTTTTATTTTCCGGTTTACTTGAAGTACTCTTCAGAAGTGTTGGTTATGTTAGGAATAAATGCTAAACCTGTGAGGAATTCCTGTTCTTCCCAGTTACCTGTCAGAAAATGTGTCGTTGTCTTTGGACAATACTGTGGTAATTAGTGCTTCAGAAGGATACTTTTTTTTTCCCCTCCAAATGAAACTTTTAATTAAGACTCCTGTAAACAAATGAAACTGAGTAAGAAAGATTGACCTGTCATTTGACCTTTATAAAGTTTCTGTTTAGAATAAGAAGTCAGGTCCTCCATTGCAGAGTAAAATGTGATAGTGGATTTTGCAGCAGCAGAAGAGGAAGCAGCTAATTTAGTTTAGTGTGTACAAACCCTGTTCTTAGTTGCTCACAAATTTTCGAAGTTCCTTTTTTTGCCTAATTCATGTATATTATTGCCATCACTTTTTCCTTAAATATTCCAAAAAGACACATTATTGTAATCTGCCAAGGAATTAGCTGCTAATTAATCAAAATTTAAATTTTTTGTTCAAAGTAACTTAATATTGAAATGATTTTGCAAGCATAGGCTGTGTATAGACAGTGATTTTTGTGTGTATGGATATATGCGTTTCTCCTGTAAGACTCATCTCAGTGTGCTTGACTAGAGACTTCACATTGACTTAAATGGGGGCTGAGATCTGGCTGCTCAGCTGTGTAGTTGGCTGAGGTATTCCAGAGGTCCTTGAAGACTGGGTCCTTGAAGACTGCTGTGAGCATCTGGGCACACCCAAATATTCTTGGAGAGTTTGTGTAACTCTTGTAGGATACAGAATTGGGGAAGAACAGGAGAGGGGTAAAGCTCAATTCTGTGAATCATGTTTTAACATGGGCAGCTCTGGAAAAAGCAGTTTTTAAAAAGGCACCTCATGTTAGTGTGCAAGGATTAAGACTGAGAAGTAAATCATCTTTGTGTCTGTAAAACTGAAGCCCTGCTTTGGACAAGTAGATTTGAAGTTTGCATGTTCGGCTTGAAAGCTAATATGTTTTTGCCAGCATTCACTATAGAGGAACAGGGCCCATTGTATACCCTTTTTTAAAGCTGAAGAACTGTGACTAGGATATCAATAGAAAAGTGGTAGAACAAATTGACTAAAATTAAGAAATTACTAGAACTGTTTCATGTTCAACTAGGAGCTCTAGAAGAGCTGAGTATGAATTTACCGAACTGCTTGCTGTGGTGCCTGCTCTCTCATAGTATCAGAGAAACAGATGATAACAAGTGTCATGAATTGTGAAATGGGGTTTAAAAGGGATTGTGGGCCTGAGAAAGTCTGAATGCTGGATAGATTGTGTTAAATTACGTTAAGGAATAGAATTAGTAGATTTATGTAGATGTACATCTATGAAAAATCCTAGTTATTCTAGGATTAGAACAGGTTTTTAAGGGAGGACAGGACTGATTTGAAATTAGTCATTTCTACTTGAATTTCTACACAAAGTCCCTGGTCAGTACCAAAGAAGCCAAGCTGCTGGGACTTCCTTTTCTTTCTGGTCCTCTGTTTCTCCACGTGCATTTGTGATTGCTGCGGTTGAGGACAGAATATATTTAGTTTATTGGACTCTTCTATTTGACTTCTAATTGATGTTGTAAATGTAAGGTAATGAGATCATGGGGACAAATAAAATGCTGCCCAGATATATTGCTAATACTAGGTACTGACATCTTTTAAGATGGCTTTTTTTTAACACAAGTGATTTAGAAGTATCTTAAAAAGAGAACAAAACACCTTCCTCTGACTAAATTGCCAGTAGTACTCCTTAAGCCACTCAAATCATCTAGTGTAGGCTCTTACATGTGAAACTAGAGTTGGAGCCTTGCTGGTGTGTTAACATTATAGATTTGATACTGTTTGAATATCTCATTTTTGAAGTTAAGACATGTTTCATTGCAGACACTGAAATCTGAAATACTTTTTTCCTGATGACTTGGAACAAATAAAGATGAAGCAGTCCAAAACATTAATGCACAGTAATTGACTACATATGTGTGTAAACATGTTCTGTTAGGTTGCTATGAAACTTTTTATCCTTGGAGGATGAGGAGATGACTATAAGACTGCCTTAAAGCTGTTACCCTTTAGACAGCGGGTCAGTGGTAATTTGAACACTTGTGGAGTACTTAACTCTTTGTTCTGAAAATCACAAAGACCAATCTTTTTTTATTTAAGTAAAAATAGATCAGAGGAGGGTGAAGTAATTGCTTTTAATGAAATCCTGCTTTTTCATTAGTCTTTTCAGATTTACCTTATTAGGCAACACTTCTAGTGTGTTTATTCACTTGCTTGAACATGCTTCTAATCTTCTTCCTGAGTTAATGGGATGGAGAGGTGAGAGGAATCATCCTTTTTTCACATAGTCCTGTTTGCTACATTGCTTCCCTCACTACTTGGGAAAGGGCACCAGCCTGTTCAGATGGCGGAGACTAGGGATGTTTGTGAAGCCGGGCAGGTTAATTGAAATGGGGACCAGCATAACGTCTTTCTCCAGAGGCTGACGCACCTGACTGCAGATAACGCAGAGGTACTGCTTTCACCTGGAGTGACAGGTCAGCTCGCCGAGTTTGTGTTGGCTTGTTTTGAGCTGCGCGGCTGACGCAAGTAATAGGAGAAGAGTACGTTTTAGGAAATGTTTCTTCATTGGTACGGAAATGAAATACGGAAAGACAAAGTATCTCTGAGTTATTTGCTTGAGTCAGATTTCAGCTGCGTGAATGGTTGGCAGAGGATGATGTGAATGGTTGTTTATCAAAATTGGCTTCCTTTTCACATTTTGAAAAAAATGTGAAAAATAAATGTGAAATAAAATAGATAAAAGTACATAGGCTTAATGCCCTTATGCTTTCAGTGTTTAAATCATTTGTTTTAGTAAAGATTTTCATATTGTATAAATAAAGATAGGAGGGTTAAAGCCATGCCATATAATTTTTAATGTTTGGGGAAATGAATAAATTTGTTTAAATTTGTTTCCCAACTAATGAATAGTAAAGTGCCATAGTTTGTGTTTTTTTTTTTTTTTTTCCTTTTTTTTAAAAAAGGATCAGTATTATTGTACATGTAAAATAAAAATCATTCCTGGGTAATGAATATTATTCAATGACAATTACCTGTCTCTTTCTTCTCTGTTTTAAGCTGTAGTGCTTCAGGACTATACCTTTAATTCTCAAAGTCCAAATGAGGTGCTTCAAGGTGATCTAGTTATAACTGTCATGTCGTATTTCATATTTGCTTTTATCAATTCTCACTTCATTTATTTCATTGTACTCCATTGTTAGCAGCATGCTGGCTCTGATTTAGTATCTCAATAGTATTTCAGCAGTTTTATTAGGATATCTTTTATATCCTGAATTGTAGAGGGGCAAGCTAGTGTGGTGGATATAACATGCTTTTAAACTCATTCACCTATCACAAATAGATTTTGGACAATTAATTTTGCAGTTTTTGTAAGTTCAAAACTCATTTTACAGGATTCTCCAAATATTTCATTGGTCTATTTATGTAGGCTACATGGTAGAGTTTTAAACCAGATTTAACTGTATTTCAGTAAATCGGTTACGTATTAAAATAGAGTAGGAATTCACATGAAGGCCAATTGAATATTTTGATTTCACCATAATAATGCTGTGTTTTAAAACTTACTGGGAATTTCACTTCCCTCCCTGCCTCTGCCAAATGAAAGCCAGAGTTTCTTATTCTGCATGGGAGAAGCACGGTATGATGTGACTGAAATATTCCCCTTTTGTCAGCTTGTAAGGGAAGAGATGATTCCTGGGTGAAGCTTTTTGAACTGATTTTTGTTAATTCGTGGCAGTAAAGCGAAGACACAGTTGATATCTGTCAGAAGTGAGTATATCTTAATTATGAGGACAATAAAAGCAGCTTACATCTTCTATAAATATCTTCCCCGCTTCTGGATTTCACAGAGCATTCTATCTTTCTGTTACTTGGAATGAAAATCTTTCAGGGCTGGGGTTATTAAATCTTTCAGGGCTGGGGTTATTTTATGTAGTGATGTTGCCAGATACATTGATAATACTAAAGTGAAGAATATGGATATGCAGACTAGTAGCATTACTGAAGTACGCTGGTAAAATAAATGCCCAGCAAGAAAAAGTGGCAGCACTATGAAGTTACTGCCACTCTTGCTTCCTCTGTCATTTTCAATCTGAGTAATTTTTGAGTGCAGTAGTTGCAGAGATCAATTTTTTTCTCCAGGAGATACGAAACAAGGTACAGATGACCCACATCTGGAAATTACTGAGATCAGCTTGCTCATATACCTTGGAAATGAGAGCTAGCAGGTTTTTCTACTTGTAAAATGTTCATGATCTGCAAGGTACTTTGCTGTGATTCAGAGCTGATCAGGGTAATGTTGAGTATGTTTGACATTCAGACAACAAACCCTACTTTCTTTCAAAAAACTATGCAATAATTTTGTTAATCTAGAATTCAGTTTTAATTACTGAGCTAACTGTGGTGACACTTATCTCCAGCAGCAATAGCAGGACTTCTAAGTCATAAAAATTTAAAAAGTTTCTTGGAGACTTATTTCTAAACAAGTTGCTCAATGTGCACGCGTCTTAAAAGTACTGTAAGACACATGGATTTTTGTTTCAAACACTGACTTATAAGAAATGAGTAGAAGTTGTAGAAGTTAGAAGTTTGGAATGACTAATTGGAGAAAGTGGTGTTTCCCCTCAAAAAGACTATCTTTTAAGGTGCTTGAAAATGTTTCCTCTGTCTTGTATGCAAGATTGTGGAGTGTCCTGTGATTGTAGTAGCCCTTTGGATTTGTTGGCTTGTGTAGCCTCATTTCCTTGCCTTAATTGGTGTCTTAGTCGTGTTCCTGGAGGAGGGAAAAGTGGAAGGCAGAGGGAGAGCCAAAACCTAATTAACTGATACATCAGAAAATGTCCCTCAAAACCAAACACCCCCCCAACAAAAAACCCCAACCCAAAACAATGTAACCCTTGAAGTGTGATGCTCAAAGCATGATAAAGCATGTGGCGAGGGTACAAGCAGGGACAGTGCTGTGCTGGGTGATGTGTGAGATGAAAGATGCATAATTGACAGCTTAATAAAACATGCCTCTCTATAGTATATTGTAAATACGGCTGTGGGCAAGGATTCTCCTCATATCATCCATTTCTAAACCTCTGGTTAGCTTCCCTTTCTCTAGTTTGTGAAAGTGCAGGTATTGAAATTAGGAGTCTACATAGTAACAGCTCTCCTAATTATTAATTGATTAGTTTAGTCTTTCTTTTTAGTTTTTTTGCTAGTTATTTAGTTATTGCTTAATTTATTTCATAGCCACTGGTGTGGACTGTGCTCACTCTTCTTCCATCCAGTTCAAAGTCTTGGCATCTTCATACATGATGGACTCCTCTAGAAACCAGCTGTCTGTTTCCCAATGTTCTAAAGGCAAAATTTAATAGCATAGCTAGGTTCTTCCATTGATCTGCTGAGGGGTATAGTACTGCTGGCAAATACTATAAATATGTCTTATAGGGGATATTGTAGTGGTGTTTCATCTCCTTCCCCCTTGTTTTTAATTTCCTGAACTGAACAATTTTGTCTTCATGCATCTATTATATTGATGCATATTTGGAACCTGAAATTACTGTGGCACAGGGCTGAAATGACCTTTTCCACTCCCATGGGGAAGATACCCCAAATTTTCTGACTTCCATTCTTGTGCCTCCAACAGCAGGATCAGCTGCTGCTTTTCTTGCCTTTGAAAAAAAACCAAATTCTTTAGTAAGTGTAGCCTTACCTCATGAAAGAAAACTGGTAAGATTGGGTACTGCTTATGGGGAGAGTGGGTGGGAGGCAGTTTACTTTCATACAGATACGTTCATAGATCCATCTGCCTTTGATTATGGACAGTTAGATTTGACTGCCTGAAAAAAATTGAAGTAACATACTTTTATTTATTGTAAGTTTTTTTAATACTTGTAAGTATTCTTTACTTCTCCCATATAATCATGAGGGATATGCATGCTTATCTGTATATACATCAGAATAAATCACTTTCCTTGAAGTGTTAAGAACATTGTAAGTTGCAGAAACTGTTCTTACCTTTCATTTTGTTTCTCCTTGTCTTCCTCCGAGCTGTTACAAATTAAAGTATCTTTTTCTATAATGAATGTTTATTGTTGCTATGCCTAAAAAAGCCTGTCTAAGGAGCCATATGCTTAATTGCAGGTGATTTTGTTTATAACTTGAATATTTCTGGGGCTGAGTTTTTCAGTTTGAGCTCATGTGTTTAAAGGTGGTGTGTGGTGTTTTGTTTTTTTTTAATAGGTAAAGATAGAGTTTTCAACACCCCCTTGTGTGAACAAGGAATTGTTGGCTTTGGTATTGGAGTTGCTGTTGCAGGTGCTACAGCCATCGCAGAAATTCAGTTTGCAGATTACATTTTTCCAGCATTTGATCAGGTTAGTACTAATTAATTTGAGAGAAGTAAAAAGAAATCTTGTGACTGTTTAAATTACTCTTCTGTTAGCATTAATTCTTGGTTTGAATCTGTAATTTTGCAAATATAATCACAGCTGTATTAGTAATATTTATGCATGCTTTAAGTAAACAGGAAGGTACCAAAGCAGTTTGAAGGTTGATTAAATAATGGAAATTAAAGATGTGGTTTGAAGCAAATGTCTCTGTTTTTGTTTTCAGTGCTGTGGCTGTGTTGGCTTCAGCAGCCTTTAATTCTTCAGCTGTCTTCCCAACATCATCTCTCACTTCTCTATGCTTCTGCAGCCAGCTATGTGTCCACAGGACAAACTACAGATTTGAACTGGGCGAAGTGACAGTATGGGAATGGGGAAACAAGTGGTCTATATGGCAGCTCCTGAGGCCTAGGCATCTATCTTCAACTCACTAAATTATTGCCTTATTTGCCTTGGAAAATGCTTGCCTTTCCACTGTCTTACAGGATTCTTTTGTTTCTAATTTGGTTCTCTGAATTCCATGCATGGAACAGATGATGTAGATACTTCCTTGTATTGTTGTAGAGGGTTAACGATGCATAACTAAAGGTGTTGGACTGAATGTTACTTTTGTATATGAATCTTCCCAGATTGTTAACGAAGCAGCAAAGTATCGTTACCGCAGTGGAGATCTGTTTAATTGTGGAAACCTTACCATCAGAGCTCCCTGGGGCTGTGTGGGTCATGGTGCACTATATCACTCTCAAAGTCCAGAAGCTTTTTTTGCTCACTGTCCAGGAATAAAGGTACAGTAACTCTTTTTATGAAGATTAATTTTTTTGTTGGGTTGTTTGTGTTTTAATGAACTTGACTAACAATGAGTCTGGATGCAAGCAGGGGAAAAAGAATGGCAGTTGAAGTCCACAACAGAAAATCTGAATATGTTAATTAAGAACACTTAGAAGTTTTCAAGTTATACAACTTAAACTGTGTTAAGAGTCTGAAAATTTATAGCCATCATTGAGGCAATCTTTAATAGACATAGTATTTTGGTTTTGTGTGCTTTTTGCTATAAAAGCATACATTTTACTTTTGTTCTGTGTCCAGTACAGAAACTAAATACTAAAGCTAATAAGTAGTGTTTTCCTTTTTTTCTTTCTGCATCTGTTGTCTTAAGTACATTGTCAAATTCATTTAAATGAATGACAGTGACAGGCAATGGACACAAACTGAAATACAACAGGTTCCATCTGAACATAAGGGAGCACTTGGCACAGCTTTCCCAGGGAGAAGGTGGAGTCTCCAGCCTTGGAGGTATTCAGAAGTTGTCTGCACATGGTCCCGGGCAACTAGCTCTGGTGGCTCTGCTTGGGTGTTGGACCAGATGACCTCCAGAGGTCCTGGGCAACCTCAACTGTTCTGTGATTCTGTGAGTGATAGCTTTAGGCAAGCTTTCTGTGTGAGATAGTGGCATCCCTTGAAGCTGAGATTGCTAGCATTTAGGTGGATGACTTTCCTGGGGAAGAGGAAAGGGTGGGATCTACTAGTCTCAGATTAAGAAAGCACTGTTTGCCAGCTTTCCATTTCTTAATTTTTTTCTGAGTAAATTTGTGTATGGACTTGTATTTCTGGGTTAACTAGCATTCAGTCCAGTGAGGGATGAGTCATAGCTTGATTAATGTGGAGGACTTAAGCAAAACCAGTGTTTGTATGCTGAAGACACATGTTCATTGTTTGTCTGGTGTTTAAAACTATTGTCTATACATAATTTTGGTGTTTGAAAACTTCAGGTATTACTCATTTACATGGAGGCCATAGCAGTTTCTCCTACTTGTTTCTCTTAAATAAAAAAATCTTGTGTTGTTCACACTTTATTTCATGATGTTTGAGAAACAGAATGCGTCTTTGTCTTTTGGTGTTCTTTATGATCTTTGAGATGTTCTGAACTTGAAAATATTTCCTGATATAGATAAAAGCAATCTACAAAGTCTTTTGCCAGGTAATTGAATCAAATGGTTTCTTGAGCTTGTTTAAAAACTAGAATAGTTTATTATCATATGGAATCTGAAGATAACTTATATGATTAAGATACTGATGCCAGCTCTAGCTAATCTAGGCTGATCTTGTTGGTCAATCTCAAGTCTTTATACTGAACCAAGAGCTGAGATTTAGTGGTCCACTGTGATTAAAACTTTCTAATTCATAGCAACATAGTACTACTGTGCTTAGTCTTCTGAACAAGTTAGTGAGTCAGAATTTTACTTTATTCCTACATGTAATTTCTTTTCTCTAATCTCTGATCTTTCTTCTGTTTAGTTTTTCATTTTCTTTTACTTTTTCTTGGGTAAAGTGCTAAAATAGGTTGCTACCACTTACAGCTGTCATCTCAGTTAAGGGTAAAATTCTGTGAAACTGATGGTACAATATACTAGTTTTTGATGCACTGAGAGGTTATTTTAGATGCTATCTCTGTGAAAACAGTGTTGTTCCTTTAACATTTTTTTGAAAAGCTGCTCATTAATGCAATTAATTGTGTTTAAGGCTTTATCTTCAGGGTTGCAGATCTTTTTTGAATGAACCCAAACCCAGCCCTTAATGTAGGAATCCAGAAAGGCAAATGAGCTTATGGTTCAGATGCATTTGCGAAAGTTCCGTATCTATGTGTATTTTCTAGAAATTTCAGGAGGAAAGGCATGTGTTACAATCTGGGAAAGGTATGGGAGATTGGCTTTCAAAACTTCCCTCTTATTCAACTCTGTGGTAGGTTCCTGACTTAAGATTTTTATGTTGTGTTTTGCTTAAGTCAAAGGTGAGGTTTGTATTTCCCAAGCAAAAGGGAGTTTGCACAACATTGGCTGTTCGGGGGAAGGACTGTAATCATTAGTGCTTAAGATGAGGCTTGTTGGGGTGATGAGGACATTGCCAGATGGTTGAGTCTTTTCATAGAATCACAGAATGTTTTGGGTTGGAAGGGACCCCCAGAGCCCATCTGGTCCAACCCCCTGCAGTGAGCAGGGAGACCATTGCCTAGATGACGATTTTGTCTACTTTTGTGAGGAGGTATGTCTCAACAGATCACTCAGTCTTCCAGAATTAGTATATTGACTCTCTCCATTCCATCATAAGACTGCTCCAGAATATTTGCCATCACAGCTAGCAGCTTTCTTTTCATTTCCAGCCTAAATTTGTTCCTAACTTGTATATTTAACTTATCTGTCCTTCATCTTCCCTGTCATATACAAAGAGAACAATTGTTTTCCCTTCTGTCTTAGTTTGATTTGTTTAGTCTAACAAAACAATCAGATGTTAACAATTTCTGAAGCTCCTTTGGCACCAGTTTCAATAATTTTCTTTCAAAACAGTTGATATAGTCATGAAGTATTCCATCTGAGTTTCCAGCAGTGATTTTTGCAATAGCACTAACACTTCCTTGGCTATACCATTATGCAGTACAGCCCTAAAAAAGCATAATGTCCTAGTCATCCTTTGAGCAGATGATAAATTCGGATCTGAATTGCTACTGCCGAGTTCTAAATTCGTAACAAAAATGTAGTCCTTAAATGTGTAACTTTTCTGTCTGCATTGTTCAGTTTGCTTTTGCTTTTGTCAGTCATGTCCTCAATGTGGACTAGGTCTTTCTAGTATCCTCCTTTGTAGTGGTAGCAACTCTCAGCTTTTGAATCGTTTTCATTGCCGTGTTCTGACTTAACATCGTAAATGAATAAGGTAAATAAAGTCTGTCCTAAAAATGATCCCTCAGGAACTGCACTAGTAACATCCAGCACTTGGGTAATTTCCCATGTGTCTGTTACCAAATGTTTTGGTGAAATATTAGACAGCTTCTCCCTTGTTTAGAAAAATCACTTATCAATTTAATTTGATGTGATAGCAGATTTAGGTTGTGTTCTGACTCTTTGCTATTACTTGTATATGATGTTTTTGCTCTCAAAAATATTTTTAAGCCTTGGAAACTTATTAAGGCAGTAAGTTAATATGTCTGTAATTACATGGATTTTTTTTTCTTTAAACAAGTGTTATAACTAATATTTTCAGTCAGTGTGTGCTACTTTTAACTTCACAGCTATTAAAATGCTTGCTAGTAAACTTCATGCTTCATGTGCCAACTCTCTGAGATCTCTAAGATGTAAATTAGCTGTTCCTTCTGATTGGAGGAAATTGAGCTCTCGGATTCTATTTTCATTTAAACCGTGATAATTTGGTATTTTTCCTGTTCATAATCAACGTTCTCTTAGATCATCCAAAATTAAATCTTCTGTTGGCAAACCAACGATGCTTTTTCCTTCCAAGTATTCAGATTACATCTGGAGGCCTTGCCTAGTTTTCTCTTTACTGGATAATAGTTTCAGGTATTTTTTGGTGTTTGTTTATTTCCAAAACAAATACATTTCAGGCTTCCACCATAAGCAACAGAAGTCAACTTTAGCTCTTTCCTTTTTTAGTCTTCAGAACTTACTGAACTAAGTCTGAGTACCTTTCAGGCCTACTCTGAATCTTTACCCAAGTAACTGAGGATCAGTCAGCTGAATTTTTTTGTCATACATGTACATAAATTTTACTGAACTAACACTTACATTTTTTTTTTTAACCTGACTGAATTTCTTCTGTTCCTTCTACATGAAAATGTTATTGTTATTCTACCTTATTGGAGGGGAGTCTGTTAGTACTTAAATCACAATGTAGAGGGGAACTAGTCAAGCCTCATAAATGAACAAAATAAAATTCAAAATCTTGTGTGTGTTAATTCTCTTTGTAAGAACTGCTCACTCTGTACATCGTTTTATTTAAAGCAAATAATACTAATTGAGGAATCTTGTAGCAGAATTGCAGTTTACTTAAACTATTTAAAAATATGTTTACAGATTGTTATTCCAAGGAGTCCTCTTCAGGCCAAAGGACTGCTGCTGTCATGCATAGAGGACAAAAATCCATGCATATTCTTTGAACCTAAAATACTTTACAGAGCTGCAGGTAAAGACTTATGTGTTCTAATTTCCAATAAAACAACACTTTTTTTTTTTTTTGCGTATACATGTTGATAGTCACAGCTAAAACAATACTGGAGCAGAAGTCTTGTGCTTGTTTTGTCTCTAGCTATACTTGGGGGTAGTGATTTTAGAGGAACTGTGAAAACTGAATGAGATCTCTAAATTTGGCTGCAAAGATGGATGAACATTTACAGTGTAATTCATGTTTAGTTAACTTTGGAAGTGGAATTCCTTGTACAGACTTTTGTTAAAAACAAACAACCCCCCCCCTCCCAAAACAAAACAACCAAGAGAAGCAGAACTAAGAGGCATTATGCTTTATCATTTCACAATATAAATTGGACAGAAGTTAAACTCGTTTCTTTTTGATAACTCTAGATACTAAAATAAGTTTCCAGACGAGTGTTTTATTTTTTAAAAAGAACTGAACAGCACCATCACCATTTTCACAAAGAAATGCTTAATTTCTAAAAATCTTGAAAACCTGCCCTCTTAGATTTTAATCTTATGTGGAAGGAAGTGTGATTGCTGTTATTTTTTAAATTTTATTTTTCAGTCATAATGAACATTTTGTTTCAAAGGTGTTTTAACAGCTATCATTATGGGTAACATAAAATAACGGAGTAATTTGGAGATGATAGTGCTTAGTTGTAAAGATTTGGTTGTAAAAATTAGCTTGTTACTACTTTGGACTAGAGAAACTGGACTGAGAATAGTGGATGTAAATAAACTTTGCATATGCAGATAGAGTTCTTGGGTGAGCAACTGATAAAAAGAGAACTGAGGAATAACAAGGGAAAGATGTAGAAACTAGACAACAAAATTACACAAAAAGGTCAGAATAACCCAGGAACAAGTAGGATATTTACTTGGGGAAACGGCTTTATTTGCTTTTATGTTTTCAAAAAAAGACCCAGAGTTCCTGTTAGCAAAGTGTTTTTAAAAACTGCAACTATTTTTAGGGTGGTGTGGTGTGATGTACCCAAGGCATATTGTATTCCTTAAGTTCAGCATGTTTTGGGAGCTTGCTGAAATTTATCAATAAAGATCTCTGACCTTTCATTTGGATGAAACAGCTTAATTTGGAAAATGCACTGAAGTATTAGACTCCCGTTAAAGAGAAAACGGAAGTTTAAAATTCCTGTGTCTTTAAAACAACTTTTTATCTTTTTTCTTTTTTTTTTTTTTTTTTTTTTTTTTTTTTTTTTCTTTTTTTTTTTTTTTTGTTCCCCACAGTATTCAAAAGTCACAGACTGTAGAGTTAATAAAATACTTGCTTTCATAATAGGATGAATGTCTGCACACCAATATCGGGCAGCTTTTGAGAATATAGGGAGGTTTTTGTGTTTGAGGAAACGACTTGTTAAACAGTTGCTGGATCATCTAGTGAACAGAAATCAGCCTTATAATTGAAATCTTGAGTAAAGATGTGCTGAAATAGTGGTTAATGTGGTTTATGTGCTGGTCAATAACCAACCACAGTGTTGCTGCAAGATGATGTTGGTAGTTTCTGAAAGACTGTTTTCCTCCTCTATTCTGATGGCCTGATTTTCAGAGAAATTACCTATGTTTTTGTCTTAAAACTTCTAAGAACATCAATTTAGTGATCTGGGCTGAAATTTATAGTACAACATGTGACAGGGACAATTGTGACAGGTAACTTTTGAGGCAATTTTGAGTGGACTTTTTATTATTTCTATAATATAAAGCAGGACTATTTTATGTGGAAGGGTTTCAATGTTCCTTTTATTTTCATTGAAAACCTTTCCCTGTGGCATCATTAGTTCAACTTAAGTGTTTAGCTGTCTTCTGCGGGTTGGGTCAGCTTGAACTGGGGGAAGCGTGGTGTCTGTGAGTTTCTCCTAGAAAATTGTTCTCTTAGAGTTCCTTCTTATGCCACTGGACGTAGTCAGGGTTTCTGGTAATTCCAGCGTAGAAACAAAGTGGCCTGGTGAATGCAGAAATGGACCAGTGTCATCATGATTGTTTCCTTGGTTCAGAGGCAGCAGCAATAAGACACCAGCCTGATAAACAAGAACAGGATAAATGGTGGGAAGAAGGATTTTTAAAATGCATGTCTTATGTTTTGAGTAGAGAAAATTTTTATAATATTGCATATGAGTGTATTGGCAGGAGAAAGAAGATAGTACAGATTCTGAAATTCATTTACACAGGAAGCTTGTCTCTTCATCAGTGTCTCAAAATACTACAGGGCCTTCCCAAGGCTTGGAACGTGCACGTTTTCCAAAACAAGAAGACAACATGGTGTCAGATGTCCTCTGTTGCTTTATTTTTTCTTTTTTTGGGGGACAGGGTGAGGAGAGTTGTCGATTTCTGCCGGAAACTTCCACTTTGATACATTTTTTTTTTTTTTTTTTTTTTAGGAGAAAGACAGGATGTTAATAGTATAACATGGTAGAAAATCTCACCTTATTGTTCCAGACAAAAAATAATTTATTTACATAATTATGGCTAAGGCATTGAATAATGAAATTATATTGCCCCTACCGTAAAATCGTTTTGTTCTAGCTTCACATGAATAGACATGTTTGTTGCAGAGGACTTCATGACTGATGTTACAGTGTGTGTGTAGGGACTTCATTGAAAAATTAAGGTGTAAAAGATGATAATAGGAAGTACTATTTTCTATCTGTAAAACTGATATAGACATTTGAGCTTCATCATTCTTCTCTAATGGAATTTTCTTTCTCCCTATGAGGCCTCTAAATAGCTATCCATGATATTTTGTTCAGTGTTGTTAATATCTTTGAAATTTCAGCTGAAAATAGGCTGTAGATGGGATAGTCTTTAAAACACAGGATATCTGTCTTAGTTCAGGTGGGTTGAAGCTACTAATGTTTTGTTTAAAACAAACAAAACAAAAACCCAAACAAACCAAAAACTGACAAAAACCTCCACACCTGCTGCACCCCAACCAGCCCAAACCTATGCCCTCTGCTTCTGCCCCAAAGTGTTGCTGTGACTGTTGAAATTAGCTGTTGGATGCTAGTGGGGGAAGATAATGTACGTAGCTTAGGATGTATAACCTGAAGTTGTTTTTTGCTAATGTTAAGCAGGGTGCCAGGTCATTGCTGTTTTATGGAAGCTCTTGTGCAGAACCAACCTTGTGATTTTGCATCCGATGCATACCTCCAAGGAGCTATATAGGACCACCAATTCCCTTCAGTGTGTTTTTTGGGGTTTTTGGGTGTTTTTTTTGGGTTTTTTTGCTTGCCAATGACAGGCCGGGTTTTTCAAGATTCAGTCATAGATTGTTTCTTTGTTTTCCGTAACAGTAAAGACATGGCACAAAAAAAAAATTCATAAGTGTTTTGAGATCTAAGTCTAGTCTCCAAACTATATCAGAGCTGTAGCACAAACTGTTTCAGTGTGACTATCACATGGATATTGTGATTGCTTGCTATTTTTTTGGAATAATGAATTTAGCTAGACATTTTCTCAAATGAACACAAATTGGCTTATTTAAATCTATTATATGCCTTTTCAGACATGAGGTAAAACTAACCATGTTATTAACTCAGCATTCATTTCTCTATGAATATTTGTTATCCAAACATGCCTTTGCCCACATGACAGAAGAATAAAATCAGGCCTTAAATCTTCACCTGAGCCATTCTTGGGAGAATGGTGGATATTGGAGTAGCATTGCCTTAAGTTCGCCACATTCACACTGAACTGAGGAGAAAAGACAACTTACAAAGTGAAGAACAGCTTTGCAAGAATATTCTGAAAATATTTTCCAGTTCATTCAAAAAGTAACTCACACCTTAGATATCGAAGAGCCCTAGTAATGGAAAAAGGAAAGATCTTAAACTTTCCCTGGGTGTCTGTTAATAGTAAGTTTTAAGAGTTACAGAAGGGAACTCTCCGTTTTGTTTGAAATACAATTGATAAGTTTCATATTTTACATTAGCTCTGTCCAACCAATTTGAAATAGTCTCTATATACAGATATATGTTTATGTGTAGGTAATATAGCGTTATCTATGTGCATATATATTAGTATAGCTATATATGTATGTAAAACGTATCATAAAACAGTAACTGGATTAGAAAAGAAAAAGTATGCTCAGCATGTGTAGTTGTAGCTAGCAATTGCAGGTTTCTTCTTCCCGTACTCTGAAGCAGTGCAGTGAGCATCTGTGGCTAAGCTGACAGGCAGGACTGCCCGTTTTGCTTGCACAGTCACCCCTTTTACTAGCAGTTTGTTTAGCAGAGGACCTGCTGTTCCTCAGTGTGCCTGGGATCTTTGGAGTGCTCAACCTTACTCCTTGTTTACTTGCTTGGACAGTTATGGCAGTGCCACCACCAGCTTGGTTGTACGTTTGTGGAGTGGGAATGACAATGTTTCTCTTCCTGGACAGCTCTTTTGCTTTCAGAAATCTTTGAGTGGAGGATCTCAGCCAGTCTAGCAGCCCTGCATGGTTCCCACATGAGACAGAACAGCCTTTTACTTGCCTCCTTCCAGTCCCTCCTGGTAGCTGGTGTTTGGGACGTGCTGTTTCCACCCCAGCGGCTGGTGGCCAAGACCTCTGCTTGATCCTGTAGCTCACACCACAGGTCCAGGGTGTTTGCACCCTGGTTTAACTCTTGTTGCTGGACCAGTGTCTTGTCTTCTCATGCTGGTCTCACCAGCAGCTGGCACATAGTCCTTGCAGCATATGCCCCTGTGCAGGACAGAGTGTGAGATTACACAGAGTTTAGAAGGGATTTCAGAAGCTAGGACTGACCACCATCATGAGGCTCAGAGTTCAGTCAGACAAACATGTGGACCGGCCCTGTTTTATGTGGGTTCTGGTGTCTTCTCCCAAGTACCTAGCAATAGGGCAAGAGGAAATGGCCTTAAGTTGCTACAAGGGGAGGTTTAGATTAGATATTAAGAAAAATTTCTTTACTGAAAGAGTGGTCAAGCACTGGAACAGGCTGCCCAGAGAAGTGGTGGAGTCACCATCCCTGGAGGTGTTCAAAAAACATGTAGACATGGCACTTTGGGACAAGGATTTGTAGGCATGGTGGTGTTGAGTTGATGGTTAGACTTGATGATCTTGGAGGTGTTTTCCAATCTTTGATTCTATGTGCAACTGGCTCCCTTCTAGAACACTTTGTTCCCCACCTTGTTCCTCCCCAACCTCTTTCACCTTCACATGCTGTCATCAGCTGGTGTAGTTCCGTGCACTCCTCCTCCAGCACTCTGGGCCCTCAGGTTTGCATGCTGATCAGTTGCAAAAGCCCTGTTTTGCCCATGGTTTCTTGATAGCCCTTCACTCAGTGTGCCTGACCGGGTTTGTTTCTTGTCTTTGTCTCTTATGTTTGTCTTCAGGTTTGTGTCCCTGTATATTTTGGTGACAGCTTCTTTTTTTTTTTTTTTTTATTGTTCAACTTGACAAGGCCCTCCATCAGATAATCTTACTGAAAGAAACACTCTATGTTCCTCATACCCTTATCAATAAGTGAGACTGAGCAGATTTTGTTCTTGTTAGTGCCCTCCTTATTGTTTGTTGGTTAGGTTTGTGTCCCTGCGTCTTCTTCCTTATGTCTTCTCCCCGTTATCCCCTTTTGCATTGAAAAGATCCTTGTCCAGCCACCCTTAAGGAGGAAGTAGATGCTCTCTCCTTCCACTTAACCTTACAGTGGTCAGCAGAAGCTTTGTCTGTTAATTTGCCTTGTACAAAATTAGAAAGGAGCAAAGAAATGTAAGCCTTTCTGGGTAAGAGTCCAGAGTTAAATATCCAAGTAAGCATACGGAGAGAGAATTCTGTTGCTGGTTAACTTATGAGATGATAATGTTATTGAAAGTGCTGTAGTGACGTCCCCCTAAATGTCAGAGATGCTAAGAAAATATCTGAATTAAAAAGAATAAGGAGGCTTTGATTTATAAAAAGTAGCTAACAGCCTGTGCAGTGTCAAGAGCACAATAATTATGAATCAAAGGAGAAGATGAGTCACCTTGACATTATCAGGTTTAGACATCTTGTGGAGAACCTACTCTGATGCTTTTTGACCTTTTCAGTTTCATTTAATTGTACTATATATGACATTGGTGTAGAAATAAATACGACTTGCATCAGAGGTTGTTATAGAGACAAGACAGGTAAGATGAGAAAACATGTGTTTGCTTTCTACTGTTCAGATTGCTCTTTTAGAAAAAGCAACAGATGGTGCAGCCTCTTAAAATTAACTTGTGATGGCCCCTTTTCTCTGATAATTACCAGTTTTTAATTGCTTTATTTGAAATCTGTATTTGAAATATTTAAAGTATTTCATTTATATCTTCAGTAATAGATGAATGGGCTACTTTGTATGCAAACATTGTTGTCCTGGTTTGGTTTATTATTATGGAAGAATGTGTATAGAATAACTTCATACACCATTTTTCATCATTACTAGTGGAGGGAGGAGTTTTTGCAAAGGCATTTGAAAAAAGTCCTGTCAAATCTGCCTATAAATTTTTGACAAGCTGAATTTTGCATTTAAAAGTGTCAGGAATTCTAGATGAGCTCATCCAATGGACATCTTGTTGCAGAATGGTTTAGCTACAATAATAAATCAGTTATTTGTGTAATTGTATGTTAATTTAATTTCCCGAAGTGGATAAAACCATTGCACAGAGAAGGAGCTATTTTTGTATCATGTACACCTTCCCGTTCTTCCTCTGGTGCATCCCACGGACCCTTCAAAACCTCCTCATTCACGTTAGTTGCCTGGGTTTCCACTTGAAGGTCCCATGGCATTTTTATAAGGTTCTTGTCATCTACATGAAACCTGAAGAACAATCCCATGAAAAAGACAGTTATGCAATGCCAATTAGTGTAGTTGTGGGTTTTGTTATCTTTCAGGGTCTCTGTTTTCATTTGATTGAGAGTTTTACAATGTGCAAAATCCATAGAAACCTGGTCTGCTTTACTGTCAACCAGTAATGTGTAGTGAGCAAGAGCTGGATGTGCCTTTCCCTTCTTTCCTTTAGCCACTGGTTATTCAAAGAAATTATTACAGGAAGACACCAATATTTGAATACATTAAAAATAGTTTGCAAAGAGATCTGGTTTTGTGCTGTGTTTAAAAGCACCCTGTGTTTAAAGTACAATTTATTTTTTTCCCTTGATCGAATGGACATGTGTTCTTAAGTTATGCTGATTAAAAAAAAAAAAGTTTCCATTCTGTTTTTAGGAAGAATGTTTTAGTTAATATATATGCCTTCTCTGTTCCCATTCAGATGAAGTGAAGTATCTCTAACATAAGCATAGGCAAAACTTTTTTACTGTGAGGTGGGTCAAACATGGGAGTTGGTTGCCCAGAGAGGTTGTGGAGTCTCTGACCATGGAAATAATCAAAACCTGACTGGACATGGCACTGAACGACAGGCTCTAGGTGGCCTTGCTCTGAGCACGGGGCTTGGACTAGGCGATCTCCTGAAGGTCACTTCCTACCTTAGCCACTCTGTAATTCTGTGAAATTTTTTAGTATTTATATGTCATTACTGGGGGTGGGGGGTGGAAATCATCTGCTGTAATGTAAAAAAATATTCACCACTTAATTTATTGAAAAGTTGTATTTATAACTTATATGCCAGGAAAACATCTAAGTTGTTCTACTTGTATTGGATCTGCTGTACCACTGAAGGAAACAAACACCAATTTTTTCCTGCTGGTATCACTCAGTAGAATGCTTTATCATAACTTTAAGAAC
>KL259883.1:0-25050 GCA_000699545.1 Podiceps cristatus | reverse complement strand
TGCATATCAGTCCTATGCAAAAGAAAAGTAATCCATGCATTTCGTTGGCTGGGCTGACTCTTCACTTTGTCTGGAGAGGTGCTCTCCATGGGTCAAAGGCAAATGTGATAGAGGAACACGGGTGTCTCATAACATTCAGGTATGAGTGCTACCTCCTGGCAAGATGACCACATGGACTGGCTTGCAATGCAGAGTGGCTGTGGACTTCCAATGGAGCCTCAGCGTTCACATCAGCTACAGACCTGAGAAGCATCTGAGCCTGTCTTGCTTTGGAGCCTTGTTTGCTACCTCTTAACTTGATCCTTCCTAGAAAATGCTCCCGGTGACTTTAAGCAATGCAGCTCATGTTTTCCTACCTTCCTTCTCCTTCAAAATGCTGCCTCCTGTAATTTCTTTTTGATCCATTTTTATTTTGCTGAGGTTCCTATGTGTAAGAGACAATAACTATAAAAGATCTCACCATGCAACTTTCCATTCACTGTACAATACTATGCGTATGACAGGTTGTAGGGCATCTCACTCATGTTAAGCTGCGGCTTTCCCACTACTGTTACTTAATGCATATGTAATGAAGAAAAAAATCGGGAATGAGTAATGGTTATAGCTGATTTGACCTTACTTCGTACAATGTGAGGCCATTTCTGGCAATCGTGATCTCATTGTAGCTTTAATGACCTCATCTAATTATTGCTAACTCAAAGACCTTTAGTGCTTTAATGTGAGTCAGAGAACGCACACCAGCAAACTAATGAACTCATCACACTGTGCGAGTCTTTAACCAGAAACAGGGATTCATTTGGAAAATTAGAAAAAAAAAAACACATTAGGGAGAGGAAGCTTGAGATTATTTCACATTTATTTCCCTGACTTGAAAGAGGAAATGATAATTTCATTGCTGGATGAAAAAAAATGTAGATGAAAGTAATATTATTGACTGCTGTAAACTGTTCAGTTGAGTAAAAGGGACAGAGAGCAATGTGTTGCAATTCTGGAAAGAAGCATGGAATGACACATTGGGTTTATTTATTTTTGAAAGTTACAGTTTATCTAGATTAGCCTATGAACACAGAGAAGTAAATAATAGGAGAATCACCCAACTTAGGAGCAGAAGAGCTACTGGAGCACCTACACAACTATTATGTCAAAGCAATAAGAGCATTAATTTCTCCACATGGAAGGAAGGCCATGTACCAAAAGATTTTATTTTGGTATACTCTCTCATTAGCCACAGGTTTACAAATGAAAAAACTTTGCTTATATATGTTAAAGAATCAGAAATCTGTGTTTCCAACCAGCAAGTAGAGCAGGTTATTATAATCTATTAATCTCCTCAAATCAATGTTTTGCCCCAAAATGTAAAAGTAGAACATCAATATCATAACACAGTGAACTTTAACATCAGGGCACTCACTGCATATTAATCAGCTTTCAAAGAGAGCCTTAAAATGTCATGAGAATGAGGTGCCTTATGAAATTTCAATTCCTTTCTGCTTCTGGCCAGACAAGGCATATTTAGAGAACAGGCTTTTATGCAACACACTGGTACTTCAGTTCCTAGCTTGGGAGAGTACCTGGGAATTCCCTCACATGGCATACAGGTCAGTTTTGTCACCTATACTTTTTTGGTTTTCTGACTTTCAGGTAAAAGTGGCTTTGAAATCTGGTTAAAAAAACTCCCATGGGTGTCATGGTTTAACCCCAGCCGGCAACTGAACACCACACAGCTGCTCGCTCACTCCTCCCTGGTGGGATGGGGGAGAGGAATTCAATCACTGCTCCCCATGGGCAGGCGGGTGTGCAGCCACCTCCAGGAAAGCATGGATTTACCATATGAAATGGTTACTTGGGCAGACAAACACCATCATTTGGAATGTCCCCACCTTCTTTCTTCTTCCTCCAGCTTTATATGCTGAGCATGACGCCATATGGTATGGAATAGCCCTTGGGTCAGCTGTCCCGGCTGTGTCCCCTCCCAACTCCTTGTGCCCCCCAGCCTCCTCGCTGTGGGGTGGGGTGAGGAGCAGAAAAGGCCTTGGCTCTGTGCAAGCCCTGCTCAGCAGTGACGGAAACATCTCTGTGTCATCAACAGTGTTTTCCAGAACAAATCTCAACCAGAGCCTCATACTAGCTTCTATGAAGAAAATTAGCTCTATCCCAGCCAAAACTAGCACAATGGGAAATTCAAATTCATCTGCATCTAAATGTTTAGAAGAGGGGTTTATAAAATGCAAGGAAATATAAGCAGCCATGTTTCCTGTCAGCTTACTTGGTGACTTCTCAGCACCCACACGCTAGTATGGGTCTCCCAGCTTAGTGGCTATTCTCACAGTACTCTCACAAGATGCTGGAAATTGTGGTTCTTCAGTACAGGCACCCACGTACACATATCCTCAGCTGAGGTTTATGGGGAACACGGAACCCTGGACATGGTGAGAAGGGCAGCTACCAAACTCTAAACACATGGTCCCCACATTTCCTCGATCTGTGACTGGATCCCAGCATGCCTAGGGATCTGCTCACAGAACAGAAATGCAGTTCCAGTCCATTTCATGGAGCATTTTGATGCATTCAGTTGTCACCCCAATTGGGAACAAAAGCAAGTTCCAGCAGATAAAAAATCCTTTTCAGAATAAAGATATGTTCTTCCTGAACACGACTCATTGGTTTTTTCTTAAATTCATTAATAATTTTCTTAAATGCTTAATAGATACACTCAGTTCTTATAACTTTACAGATCTATCAAGAGAAAAAATTAAAATCACTCATGTTCTTAATGCTCCACCTCCCGGAGAAGACCAAGAATATAATAAAATAGGACAATTTAAGTTCACCAAGTGCTATAGACAGATTCTTGAAGCAGATTTTCAGACTTTATCAGTCTTAACCATGCTCACTTCATACTGAAGGCAAATGTCCAATGCATAGTGGTTTCAGATGGAACAGAGTTACACAAGTGAGTTTTGAAGATCTCACCTAACTCCTGCCAAGCACTAAATAACCACTAACCCAGCTTCATAGCCTTCCCCTGAGATAAAGCACCACGGCTTCACAGATAAACATTTTTCCAATCCAAAAGAAGATTTTGCATTACTCGGAAGCTTAGTCTTAAACCCGTGCTGCCTCCTGCTTTTTGAAGAGGCCAGCACACAAGGCAGTACTCCACCACCAGCTCTTCCCCCAGCAAATCCCCCTCACTGCGATGCTCTTTATGCCACTGTGCTGCTCCTCCTGAGGATCTGGACCATGGCAGCGAATGAACTACCTACTCTAGTAAAGGAGGGTGCTCTGGACCATAATTTTATTCAGGGCTACATATACTCATGCCATCAGGTAGGCAGCTGAGCACCACCTCTTTGCTTGATTAGCATACAAATCTAACCCTGCAATTCACCGTTCCAGGAATATTTATATGTAATTCTTGCAATTTTCCTGGTATCAGCAAGTTGAAGAGTAGCTATTTAAATCCCCTATACTTAGGGGTTCAGCAAGAATATGGCTCAGAATACCTGAAATTTACCATCACTTCCTTTATTCTCACAGTTACCTACACTGCTGGAGTGCCTCATAAGCCTCAAGCATGTATCGATTTTTGTCAATTGAAAATTTGGCCCTTACACTCAATTAGAGAAAAAGATATGTCCTCAGAGCATCAGGAAAAGGGGACATTGTTGATCTTTCTTTACTGGTGGTGTTTTCGCTCAGTTTTTCAAAACATATAGGTTTCTGTTTATTGAATAAAGACAATTGCTGGCAATAGTCCCAGTTTAGACACAATTAAACATGAAATGAATTAGCTTTGGAATACAATCCACAAGCAATTTGCAGTTTTAATCATATTGAATTGATCAAAATCAAAATGTCATCTTTTGAAAAATACAAAATTATCTCCTTCTTCTTCCAAACGCCAAAGTGGTCCTAGCACTAAGAAGACCTGACACATCATTTCAGTTCATTGATTTGGAAAAAAATATGAGTGTTGCAAGACAATTTCTTTGAGGTGAATCATTGAGTATTCAAAACTCAATGCTTATTTTATCTGATTTCTCTACATGGGACTAGTGGGAAAACATGGGATTAGTGGGAAAACAACAACTTGCATTTCAGGATTCAGGAGTGAGTTTCTTTTATTTTGCTCTTCGCAGAAGTGGTAAAACTGTATGTGATCAAATGCTGCATGTTGCTGATAGTAAATTCTTCAGCGATTCACTTCTGCTTGTGTATGCAATATATCCCGGAGCCCTCTGACCGTTTGATTCAGCACTTACTGGAATCAATTTATAGGCTGCCCCTTTGACTCCATTAAGCACAGTCTGCACCAGTTGGAGGCACTTGGATGAAACCAGGTGCAGAGTAAATCTGTGTGTGTGTGTGTGTGTGTGCATGCGCATGCAGAGCACTCATGTCATCCAAAGAATCTCTGCAACTCTTCTGCTCATCTACAAGCAGGGTAGGATGCTTTGCATCCCTCAGGGTAATGTGTGGGAGGTGTATGTTTCAGGCAGTAAGGCCCACAGATACAGCTGTAACAGGGAGTCCTCCAGGTACTTTCAGATTATTATTTTTAGAGTTCAGCTCTCCCCTCCTCTGTATCCCATCTCAGAAAGGTTAACAAGTTAGGAAAGATGAAAATTAAGCCAGGTTTGCTTCCAGGGTGTTTTTTCTTTAATCAAACTTCAACTGCAATGATGATATGAAGAAAAATACTAATCCTTTATGCTTCAGCACATCATTATTGTTCTCAGGGTACAGCAATTTCTCTACTTTTATAGTAGCGAATATAGATGTTGCTTTAGTAACAAATTCTGCCTTAAAAGCAACATAACCACCTCTCAAAAAAATACTGATCCAAGTGCTGACACTATTATAGCAGAAGAGCTTTTAATTTTTCACTTTTGACTTGGCAAACCTCTTTGGCATGGGATACTTTCATCGGCACCTATGGAAACGAAAGAAAGAGCAGGGAGAGTGGTAATTGGCCTGTGCTGTGACCAAAAGCAGTAACATTCAATGCAAAAACCTCCCTACTTTTAAAGCATAGTTCTGATGGATGTGAGTACTCCTGCCCTCCTGTGTATGTCAGCTGTGACACTAAATAGAGAAAGCATCTCAGCATATCTGTTCCTGATCTGTAAATTCTCATTTGGTTTGAAAGAACGGCTGGAGATGAAGTGTGACTTGATTGCACACTGTGGTTTGAGCTTCCCTGCAAAGTATTCATTCCTACCTGATGTACTGCACCACATTGCACAACTTCAGACCGTTCAGAGAAGTGGTACAAAGTAGCTATGCAAAAATTAATAAATAGAGATTATATTTTCTACCTAAAAAGCAGAACAATCAGAGCAATTCTAGCAATTGCATGTTCTGCACAGACACCACCACATAGCAGGCTTCAAAATTTGGAAATTCAGTATTCTTTCTTTTTGTTCCTAATAATTTTGATACAATACTTCCATTCAATCCAGTCTTGATGAAAAGGATTTGTGACATTGGGCAGACAGAATATTACCTAGGATTTTACAAAAATAATAGGATCCACTGAAGTTTATCTCCTGGTTATCGATAAATGAAGTGACACCATGAGAGAAAATACAGATCTGAAAACAGAGTAAAGAAAATTGAGAGTAAACAACTGCTTGAATTTAAAAACTGATGATTTTCATCTAGGATGAACAGCATGTGCCCACCAGAATATAATGTTGCACTGGTGTTTTATTATGATATTCTTTTTGTGATTACTTATAGTCTAAAGTGAATGTCTTAAGTCTAAGATTCACTCTCTCTCTCTCTCTCTCCAGTTTGGATGTGGGGCAGACAACATGAATGTACAGTGAGACAAATTATCAAACTACCTATGTTGACAACACACTGTTGAAGACATCAATCTGTGAACCAAACTATGAACGCAGAGATATCCTCACTGGCAATTAATTCTGTCCTCGTTGCAATGTCTCACAGACATCATATTATTCTTGATGACAAAGTGCATGTGTTCAGTGCACTTGTGGCAGTGCAGTAGTTAAAATTACTATCACCCTGTCTTTCAGGTTAGTAGCTCTTTAGGGCAGGGTGGAAACATCCCTACCCACCCTGCCTTCCAGCCTTTGCATTTCTATTAACTCCAGTAGATCAAAGTATGCTTTCTTATTCCATTTTTATTGTAACAGGACTCATGAGTGAGTTGAGACAAAGGATGAATATTTTTATGTATAAATCAAAGTCTGAAGAACAATGAAAAATGTTAATATAACTCAACAAGGACACTGTCTAATAAAATAAAAAAACCCCAAAATAACCAAAGGAAAACACATGAAAGCAAACAGTAAATACATACAAATCATAAAAAATAGAAGAGGAAATGAGGTCAGTTAAGGTAGTTCAAGCTCTGATATGCAGCATGGACCATTTCACTCGTCTCCTGTACTTAGGAAAACATCCGCTTCATTGGGTGTTGCAAGATGGATGACTGTGAGCCTTGTTCAGGCTCGAAATGAGTCTCAGATCTCTGTAACAGAAGCGTTGCTTCTGATTTCAACAGGATTGCCTCTGATTCATGTTGCTGCGAGCAAATGGAACAATTAGCCCCAGACAACTTCACCACCTCCTCGCACACGGTTCCTGATCTTGCAGACAGTTGTGACATAACTCATCTTAAGCGTAAGCCCTCCACAAAAGCTGTTTTCATAACTAGAGTTTTGCTTTGAACTAACTTCTGTCATCGGAAGCTGCTTCATTAATTTTGTAAGGCAGGCAACAGCTAAAGAGAAAAAATTTCAGCATCATCATTGATGTCTTATCTAGGTTGCTCTCAAAATGCTTGCAGCCTTTCACTTTCCACTGGATGTTCAGGATGGTTGTAAGATAAAGTGACGAAACAGTAAAAAGATCATATTTTAAAACTGTGTAATAATAAAATTATGTCTAATAATTTCTAATTTCAAATAATAAAATACCATATCATTACAAAGTAATAAAAATGTAATAAAATTGAGTTCTTAAGAAGATTTAAAATGTAATTGTGTCTTTTAATGTTGTAATAATTATACAATTAAAATTGCAAAATCACATATAATAATTAAAACAGAATCTCCTGCCATGACAGTATCAGAGGTTCTCCCTGCATCAGATTCATTAATGGAGTTTCTATATATGAAAGACTAATAGAAACTCAGTCCTCCTTAGCTTGGTTTTGACTGTGCTTAGAATCAGTGTAAATCAGACTGCTGATTTCTGACAGCCAGTGCATCCTTTTGAGTTGCTAAATTTGCAATCAGCCTCACTCAGCTTTCTCCATATCCTACACTAGAAGCTTGACTCTTTTCTTTGCATTAAAAGGCTTGCAACTGGATTGATGGACAGTGTCTGGGGACATTTATAGGCGTTCATGATATCCAACATTACAGTACTTTGCCCCAGTCCCACAGTGCCTCCCTTAGCCAGCTCTGACTCCCCTGCCTTCCAAAAATGTCATGGAGGCAAATGCATTAAAGGGCTGCAAGACAGGGAGATATTCCAGGTTGGAACCACTGAAAAAATGCAGTCACAGAAATATACTCTGTCATTTTCTTACTGAATCTTGGGTAATTTTGACTTTCTGTTAAAAAAAGGAATTTTAGGTCTAAGATTGAAAGTGGAATGTATAAAAACGCAGCTAGAGATTCTTCCTATCAACTTTGCAACTTCAGCAACTGTCTTTGATAGGTAAAAACACACATGCATGCCAGATAACATATTCAGTCCATTAGGGAATCAGGCTAGAAGGAGGTTGACTTAACAGCCCAACAAACAGAAAATTTTACAAAATGTACCTGTTCTTGCATATTTCTTTGACCATTGTGGGACTCAGAGGATGATTTTGCCTTTTCCATCCTCTGAACATAAGCTCCTAATCAAACACATAATCTCCATTATGTCATTAAATCACATTTTAACTAGCATAATGCCTGATAATCAAAATTATTTTTTCTCGGAGTGACATGTACCAATTCCTTATGTTTAAGTAGACTATTCACTCCTGTTTCAAACATGTGCTTCCAGAAATATATCAGGGTTTTAAAAAGGACACTTCACAACACATCTCCAGCTACATAAATCCAAAGACATGGTGAATACAGGAGGGAACTATGGCTTTTGAATTTAAATGACCAATTTTGTCGATGAATCAATTTCAGCGTGAAAAGTTGAGATAGCACAGATGAAGGCAGCTTTAGGACCTGTTTAAGACCATAAAAACCTGTTTGTTCACACCTTCTTCATGCAGCCTTTGTCTAGTACTTAAACTACATTCATTTTTCTTGCTTTTTAACATGTGTAGGAATCACCTATCACGGGGAGAAAAAAATAAATAAAAATGTTAAAGCACAAGGAGGTGTGTGATATCTGCAAAAGCCAAGAACTTCAGAGGCTGAAGATCTGTGATGACATTCTTCCAGACAGGACCTGACTGTGCCTACAGATAGTAGCTTTGAGGTGGTGTCTGATTAAAATATGACAGTTATAGATTTCATAAGGGGACAGGGACAGACTCACAGTCTGGTTCGTATAACAGTACCTCAAAAGCAAACCCACTGTGAGCTGGAGAAAAGAATGGTTGTGAATTCACTGAACTGTCTCCAAACTTCTTGAGTTAAGTGAAATTTTAATTTATAGAATGGTTCTCATAAACTGCAGCAGATATATGGATATAATCAGAAGGCCAAGAGGTGATGCTGTGGGAAAGCATGTGTGTTGGTTTCGGCTGGGATAGTTAATTTTCTTCATAGTAACTAGTATGAGGCTGTGTTTTTGATCTGTGCTGGAAACAGTGTTGGTAATACAGCGATGTTTCCGTCACTGCTGAGCAGGACTTGCACAGAGCCAAGGCCTTTTCTGCTCCTCACCCCACCCCACAGCGAGGAGGCTGGGGGGCACAAGGAGCTGGGAGGGGACACAGCCGGGACAGCTGACCCCAGCTGACCCAAGGGCTATTCCATACCATATGGCATCATGCTCAGCGTATAGAGCTGGGGGAAGAAGAAAGAAGGTGGGGACATTCCAAATGATGGTGCTTGTCTGCCCAAGTAACCGTTTCATATGGTGAATCCCTGCTTTCCTGGAGGTGGCTGAACACCTGCCTGCTGATGGAAAGAAGTGAATGAATGCCTTGTTTTGCTTTACTTGCGTGTGTGGTTTTGCTTTACCTCTTAAACTGGCTTTATCTCAAACCACAAGTTTTCTCACTTTTCTGATTCCCTCTCCCATCCTGCCAGGGAGGAGTGAGTGAGCAGCTGCGTGGTGCTCAGTTGCCAGCTGGGGTTAAGCCATGACAGCAGGTCAACAAGCCCTGAGGATGTTTAGCTGGTGGGAAAGCGTCAGTGAGGAAGACGGTGTGTTTACATGCTGCTCAGAAGCTGCAGGTGTCACAACCAACATGAAAAACGAGTGGTGGAACCAATACCCACTGTGGAAGACTTTCACAGATCTGCTGCAGTGTGCAATCACTGCCCCATTTTGCTTGTTTTGTACCTTGCTGCTACTAGCTTCATTTGGTCATGATTCATTACTGTACTGCAAGAGACAATAGGTAGTGGATGCTTATCCCCACTCTCCAATCAGGTCACAATTGTTTGAACTTGTACTCTACACTCTGCAAATTTACTGTATTCCAGATTGAAGTGTCTTGATCAGTCGTCAAAAGTCATCCACAACTTTAGTTACACATAAGGAAAACTTCAGCCACAGGTCTGACTAATATCTAACATATATGACTAGTAATTAAGCCATGTGAGTTCAGGATCTCCTGAGAGCATGAATGGAAGGAACAAGAATTTTCAGAGAAGAAACATATCGGTCATTGTGATCTTTACAGCACCGTAAAGATTGCATTGGTCGGCTTGACAACAGGCTATCCGTACACACGAAGTGGGGAAAAGAAATCCATCCTACATATCATTATTGCTTTATACTGCACCTCCTTTACTTGCTGTATAAGAGCAGAAAACAAAGGGCTATGGGAACCTCACATTGATGAAACAATCATATTCACTGTCTTTTGGTTTTATTTTTCCTTCCAAAGTCTCCTTGGTTGAAAGCCATGGGAAAGAACTGTCTTGGAAATGCTATTACTGTGAATTCTTCACCTCAGCTATATGCTTGCATCTAATTGGCGAGCTTTATTTCACAGAATGCTTTGGGCTACAAAAGATAGAGCATCTTATGATTTCAGAATCTGCCACTAATCTCCCAATCAGTTATTCATTACCTCACGTCAAAACCAAAAAGAAATCCCATTGCAGGGAAGAAATCCAACCATAATTCTGCCTGATGCATTTGTTCTCTGGTTGAACCATGAATGTGTGGGAGACAGAGATTCAGCCTGCAGACATGCAAACATGGAGCTTTTCTCCTCGCTCTGCTTGTAGCGACTATTGCACTGATTCTGCAGGGACACACAAAGCAAAACTGGAAGAGAAGTTAGATCAACCAGTATGGTCAAGCTGTTACTGCACTGAATGGGGAACCGGCAGGCCTACGCTCTGTTTCCAGTTCTGCTAGGGACCTGCTCTGGCTTTGCGCAGGTCACCTCACATCTACACGCTTTGGTTTTCCCTTCTGAGCTCTAAGCCGTACCGTGTTCTCGCTGTTTGCTCTGATGCAGTGCTCCTCCCGTTGAATATCAGCCTCAGCTGTGCCTATCAGCTACTGTCATCCGTAATAGTAAATAAACGGTAACATCTCGGAATATCGACTCAGGCTTAACATTTTCTCTGAGTGTGTGTATGTTTATTAGCACTTGTTATAGTGCCTGTTTCATAGGGAAAATCTATATTGTCTGTGAAAGAAGTAACTTTGGTGGGGATGAGGTGAAATTAAATTAGTCACTTGGTGCTGTGGAAGCATGGAGAGCTAAAGCATAGCTGTTTTCTCAAAACAAATGACAGGACACATAAAATCTCCAAATATATTTACAGAAAAGATTAGTCAAAAACAGTCCAAAAAAAAAGAGATACCTGCTGTTTGTACCACGTGCACCAGTCACGGGAAGGGAAATAGATGCTGGTGTGAATGTCACCTAGAGATATTTCACATCATCTCGTCCCCAACACACCCCCACCCACCCCCAAGCCTCCATGACTCCGCTAGGCAGCTGGCAACCATTTAAATTCCTGCAGTAACTCATCTGGGGAGCCGTGCTAACCGCTCGCGTACACAAGTGGTGGACTCCTAAGGACACCGGCTGTAAACAGCCCTGACGTCAGTGGAGCGGGGTGCTTGAAGGCACGGGAGTCACGCTCATACGCTTAATGCTCCTCTGACATACAGCAGTGAAGCAGTCACCAGAAGACAAGGGGTGGCACAGGGATGGCCAGCAGCTCCCTGTCTCTGTGTGCTCCCCGCCCTATCCGTTCTCCTGCGCAGGTCAGCAGCTGGCTGCTAAAATTAAAAAAAAAAAAAAGGGCACTGTAAGCCAAAGATGCCAACCCTGTTCCAAGGTCAGTGTCTCTTTCCAGAAGAGAATAATGGCAGATATCATGGACAGGGGAAGCAGACACTTTCTTAGTCCACAAAAGCAAAATCTTTTCTGTGGTTCAGACAGGCTAGAACTGGCAGAATCCAAAGTATGGTTGAATCAGAAGTTTGATCAAAGGAACAAACTCTGAACATGGACAGAAATTTCTCATGAAAGATTTAATTTTGTTCTTAGTGAAACAAACTATGTTAAGATGGAGAGAAAGATGAAAACAAGAGCTTTATTGTACAAAAATGCCTTACATTAACACAGTTAAATTCATGGCTTATGACATCTTCCCCACTATGTGCTATGAACAGTAACAGAAAAATCCAAACGGAATTGGCCAGTTCTCCCTGTTCATTCACAAGAAAAGAAATCAGCAAAACCTAATTTCTGATAAATTGTAATTTTTCCAGTCAGTGTCTTGCTGCAACTCTAATCATCTTGAATACATACACAAGAGGCATTTCCAGCTCAGCCAATATGATTAAGTAATAAAGCTAGGCGTAAGAACATGTATAGTGTTCCCCATCCGCTAAGCATATTGGAATACAATTAATTCTCATTTTCAGGAACTGTGTTTTGGTTTGTTTTGGTTTTTTAATATATATGCACATATATATTTTCTGAGAATAAGAAGCAACATCGTCTTATATTCCAGTTACTGGAGTCTCGCTCCTTAATTGAGAAAAATGTTAGAAAATAAGCTTATACCAGCCTGCCCCTGTGGCTACCATTTTATTTAGACACAGAGTAGTTTATTTTAATTTGTAATATTTAATGCACAGTGGGAGTTTAGAAGAGGCTGCTCCATCCTTCAAAGAAATAAATGGCATGCTGCAAAAGAAAATATTTCTATGACTGCTTTAAATCTCTTGGGAAATGATGAATTGAAAGGTACTATTGTCCAAGCGTTGATATAGATTATCAACAAAGAGCTGGCTCCAGTAGGTCACCAATTACATCAAGGCAACAGAAATGGCTATTTAAGTTTCAGTCACAACTTCACAGCATGAGCCATCTCACTGTCATTTATTTACTCTAATATAGTCCTCAATCAAATACCTTTTACTTGTTATGTAGGTACTTATATGACTCTCCTGCATACTATTCTGCTGAATGGCCTAGAAAGACCTAACAAATAACTACAGGTCAATCATGTACTTCTGCTCTGGGGATTGTGATTTAAAAGATCGGTATCACATTTTGGTCTTTCTGCTTGGACTGTAATTTTAAAAGTAGATGACACAACAATGCATGAAATGAGTTTTTAAAATGGAATGAAAAATCATTTTCCAATACACTTTAAACTGCCTTTGTTAACTCCTGCACCCAGGAACTTTAATAGCGCAGTGCTAAGGGGCATATTCCTAGCTGATGCTAATCGTTGTATCTTGTATTTGCTTTAACAGTGTTTATACCAGCAGTGGATCTGGCTCAGCAATTGCAGCTACAATATGTTTCCCTTAAATATTTCCCCTCATTTCCTCACTCCTTATTAGCATTGAAATGTCATTTATTGAAGCAGGTTAAGGATTCAGAAACCTTCATTTGATATGGGTTAACTCCATGCAAGTTGCAATCGCCTTGGCAATATTTTTGATTTTCAACTTGCACATCAGCTTTCATGTGAGCTGGATAGCGTGCACTTGTCTTCTTGTCACTTCCAGCTCAGGAAATTAAATAAATTAGCATTATTGGATTTTTATGGCACTTTACATCTCTGCTAGATCAACCAAAGTCAAAATGGCAAAGACAGCATTCTCCTGTGAGAAAACATCTCCACTTGGGCCCTAAGCCCATACAAAAATGTAAACGTAGGCATACTCTCTCTTGCGCAGAAAAACTGTTGAATTGGATAGTCCCTGACTAAGGAACTTCCCAGGATCATTTAGCGGGGACACAGGATTTAGTTGTCTTTATCTTGCCAGTGATTCAGTCATATTTACCATTCCAGTTGCATTCTGTACCTTCTATTTATTGCACTTTCAGTCACTATGCGAACTGACAGCTGGTTACCAAATAAAACAGGACTTGGAGTACGTTTCATTCTGTGTGCCAGAAGGTGCTGTCTTTATATGAGAAGATGGGCGGGTCTATCAGTGCAGTCCTGGATGCACCAAAAACGTAGCATCAGCCACACAGATAGATGCAGGACCTTTTCCCGAGTGGAACAGGCCCTAAGGTTTTTAATAAATATGCTGTACAAAGGTGTCATTACAACCAAAAAATACATTTTACAGAGGTTCGGGTAAGAGTACCTCCAGTGCCCAAAAAAACCCACGTATCTGAAGGAAACTCTCTGAGTCACCATGTTTATGTGGGGTTTTCTTTCTTCTCTGCTTAGTTAGCTTTGTTTTCAGGCAGTGATTTTTTGGGTTGTTTTTTTTTTGGGGGGGACGGGGGGGCGGGGCAAGATATACTTAAAGTTGTCTTGATTTGTCTTATGACCAAACCTACTGATTCAGTCCAGCAAACCCAGCGCTCTGTGGTCCCCTCTCCTGGTGCAAGGATAATTCTCCCACTGAAAGTGCACAGTAGTGCCTTGGCAATTCCCTTCTTGATCGAAAAAGGCAGACAACCACATCCTTGATAGCTCCCAGAGGACCAAACGCTCCTCCCAAACTCTGCTTAATCACTATTTCAAGCCCCAGAATATGCCACAGAGAGGGAGGGCTGGTCTCTTTTATCATCTCACTATAGTTTTCAGATGCTGGGGATGAGGCTCTGACCAGCCAAAGCAGCAAACACTAGATTTGAGAAAAAGGCATGCAATTAAGTAGGACAGACATTACTTCATTACCCAGCAAGGGACAATTTCTCTTGTAGGAGACTTACCTACTAGCCTGACTTCGTTGTGCTGATGGGTCTGCAAATACCTCGTCTGCAGGCACCCCTCAGGGAGTAGTAAATCTAGAGCAGGAGAGCCCCAGCATCGTTTGTGTGGGTGATATCAATGCTACTGCTCAGGGGTACCCCAGCTGTGCATTGCAGGCTGCTCTGTCCCCTCTCTTCTGAAGGTGCCGGGTGAGCACCAGGTGTGCAGAGCGCTCTTAGACGTGACCCTTGGCCATGCCTGCTGAGACCACGCACAGGCAGCCCATCACCACTGCGCCCACTGCCCTGAAGTGCTGCCACGGTCCTGCAGCCCCAGGAGACCAAGGGATGGTGGGAAGAAGAAAGAGAAGGCAGTGGTGGCACCATGTTCAGGCTTTTCCACCCGATGAACTGAGTGGGAGGTGACTGGATGTTGACAGAGTACATTTTGAAATCATATTCTTTTACAAACTGTTTTCCTAAGCAAGGAACTCATCCAGTCCATCTACTGCAGTAAAATGCTTTCATTAGGTCTAGATACAGGCTTTTATTGAAAATGTCTGTTAGTGGAAGCTTTGGTTTTCACATCTGCCTTCAGAGGAAAATTGTCAAAGTTCCACTAAGAAAACTGTGGAAGTCCAGCTTTTCCTGAAATTCTTCTGAAAAGAACCCCACTACCCTGGATATGAACAAAACAGTCCTTTCTGCAGAACAGCTCAAGAAAAGCATCATCACCCAAGTTTTCCAGAAGGGAAATGCTGTGCAGTTGTCATCTGGTTTTGGTCCCCCGCCTGGGATCCTGTTGGCTGAGAAGCTGTGGCTCCTTGCCTGGTGCTGGTGGGCAGCAGTGGGGGATCTCACTGCTTCAAGCCACACTCACACAGGCACTGGAGAGAGGTGGGATGGCCCAGGGCTGCAGCGCAGGGTAAAACCCATGTGGTATGTGGCCGTGCAGCTCTGGAGCTCCTGCCCAGGGGTTTTGGTAGACATAGAAAGCTGGATTTATTTCCATCGAAACTCCAAACATATAGGTCAGGTGTTGTTACTGCATATCACCTGAATTCTCTTTTACTTTAGAGACAACAAGCCTCCTCTAAACTTTCAGAGGTTTATAGCAGACTTTTCACAGGCTTCAGTTATGTTTGTTGTGTTTTTTTTAAACTCCCTGGTGGCATTTTAAAGACTCTGGCAAGTTGATAGAAATGTCTTCAAGATATTGTTTAACAGCCTTTCACTTAACCTGTGCTCCTTCAGGGCTCTCCACTGTTCTTATTTCCATGCACAGCTCTTCTATGCCCCGAAGCAACCTCCAGATTATTACCCTGGTATACACATACCACTAATGCTAAATGGTTCTTTTCACTTGTGCACATATCAACTAATCAACATTAGGGACCTGCAGTCATCAATCTGAAAGCCTTGTTTGCCATCATCACCACTGAGGCCTATAGATCAATAAAATGATGATATTGTTTATATAAAACCCAATAAACAAGACCCGTCTGAGGCTTACATATGGTTTCATTCATTCTAATAAAGCAAGTGCATCTCTTATGAGCTTTAGCCCATCAGATTTCGTAAACTGCTTATTCACTTCAACAATCACTGACACAAGGATATTGTTGTATCCAAGTCTAGGTCAAGCAAGACTTACTTGATCTCATCCTATTTCCATAATAATCTCTGTCATTTCTCTAAGAATAAGAAGGTAAGGGCACTTTTATTGCTGCAATAAAAACAGCAAAGTGATCTTCTGATGGCACTTAATTAGATTCATTTTATCTTCTTTGACTGAGCATGACATACTGTAACCCTTATTTATGAAGTAAAAATGAATGTCTTATGGTTCCTAACACAATTGAAGAAGAAATTACCATGGTATTCAGCTTAATCTGTGTTTGTATCCGACATAAATGATTTTAAGATAAATTACAGGAAATTATTTTCTACTCCTGGTAACCATAACAACAGATGAGAATTGGTTCTAGTTCAACTTACTGACTGTTTCTGAACTCTTCCATAATGTGTAATAAAAATTATAAGACAAAAGCAATCCACAGGCTTTCTCTTTTTTTTTTAATATATGAAAAATTTGTGAAGCACTGAAAAGTAATTTTAGGTTTAAGCTAAGTTTCGGTCTTTCAGCTCTCCAGCAGATGTAGGGTGAAATGCATTTCTGTTCCAAAGTGTGATGGTATACAGATCATGTAATGGCTCTCCCCAGGGAAGGGACATATGGCAAAGTTTAATGATACATCCATGAATTGTGTGGAAGTGAGCAAATGATGAGTTTAACTCGACAGGATTTTAGAAAATACTTCAGATGTGAGCAATCCGTACAAGCACCTTTGAAGCAAGACGGTAGGAACAGGTAGTGAATACATCACCATGACAAGCAGATACTAAAAGAAGGGATCTGAAAAGCTTGGAGACGTTAAAGAAATTGAGTCGAGCCGGGTAGGTCACTGCAATGACTGAGTTTTCAAAACTGGAAAAGAGTCCTCAGTGCACAGCAAATACAGATAAGAGTTTTGAAGAAATTCAGAGCTTTTAAACAGGTCATTAAGTGTCATGAAGTCCCCAATTTGGATTGGTGAGGACCTCAGAAGATCCCTAGTCCAACATAATGCTTGAAGCACTGTCTGCTATAAGATCAAACAAGGTTGCTCAAGGCTTTATCCAGTTGAGTCTTGAAAAACTCCAAGAATGGAAACAGCAAAACCTCTGAGAAACCTGCTCTACATCTTGACTTCCCTCATGGTGAAAAAGTTTCTCCTCATATGCAATCTGAACACCTCTTGCTTCATTTTATACATTTTTTTTTCTCATTCTCCCACCATATTCCACTATGAAAATCCTGGCTTTGCCTTTCCAGTGATGTTCTCTTAGGTACCGGGGGACTGCTATTAGGCACCCTGAAACCACATCTCCTCCAAGCTGAAGAACTCCAGGTCCCTCAGCATCTCCTCCCAGGTTAAATGCTTCAGCCCTACCTGTTGGTCCTCTGCTGAATTTGCTCCACTTTGTCAATGTCTTTTTCATATTTGGGGCCTCAGATTAGATAAAGTATCTAGACGTGGTTTAACAAGTGCCAAGCAAAACAAATAATCGCTTTTCTTGATCTCTCATCTCTTCTGTTGATACAGCCCAGGATGCTGTCGGCTGTCTTTGCTGCCCAGGCACATGGCAAGGTCATGAGTCTATGAAGTCTATGCCCATGTCCATTTCAGCAGAGCTGTTCCCCAACCAATTGGTCCCCAGGGCAACCATTCCTGAGGATTAGTCCTTCCCAAGGGCAAGACCTCATGTACTTTAAAGTTCGAGTAGCAAAAAATAAGGCCTCTCATGAACCATGCCAGACCACTATGGCCTTGACCATGGAAACAGTCAGATACAAGACAGGAGCTTTCCCTTCTTTTTGCAGTTAGCTGTAGGCACCTGTCTGTGTGACATGATGTAAAAACTTGCTGGTAATGTTGTCCCTGTCTCAGTATCCAGCTCTGTCTCATACCATCTGTTAGACCCGAGCTAGGTTGCAGAAAGGACTGGTGACAAAAAGGATCCTGGAAAAGAGCATCAACTGATGTATGTTACTTCAAAACATCCCTGTACTCTTTTTTCCTCATTTTTTCTTTTCATGTCTATCTTTTTGTATAACTTCAAAATGATGTTCCATGCAACATGAGGGAGAAGACAATTTCATATATGTCCTTCCCCAGTGCACAGATTGACCAAAGGCTGGTTCTAGGGCTGACTGTGCCTGGCTAAGCAACACTCTCCATTGCTTTGGAGTTTGTATCCCACTGCCTACCTTTCTGTTAGCAGCGTATTGTTGGTGCACAGGGTGTTACAATCACCTTCTTTCCTTTCTACAAGGCCAGTCATCCAGTTTTTAATCCAACATTTCTGTTGGACTTGGCAATGGTGCAGTTCTGCCAGGTCATTAATATATTCAGCCATGTGAAAATCGAAAGCGCAGATCAGCTCTCAGACAAGAGATACCTGACAGTATCTGTGAGTTTTGGCAGAAGAGGAGATGACGGTAAGAAGTTACCAACTGTTGTTTCCCCTCAGCTGAGCCTTTGGATGCAGCAATTTTGAGACGGGGAGAGGAACTTTTTTAAAGGCCACAGAGTAAGCAGCAGAAAAAGGGTAGAGGTGTTTTGGGGCACACTTGGTCAGAATAATTCACTGCCCAGCATGTGTTAGATTTATTTAAACATGTATGTCGATACAGGATGATGGGGAGTGTGGCAGCCCCTGAGGGACATGCAGGCAAACAAATACTAGACATAAGAAACAGTTCTCTCAGCCAGAAAAGCTGCATTTTCATGCATCCACAGGATTTGTTCACACATTATATTGAGAGAAATCAAGAACAACTCCTACCGGCACTACAATTCAAGGTTAAAATGGTGCATCAATAGTGCCAAGGCTGAGTGGACGAACCTCTGGTATAAACAGAATTGGCAGACTAGAAAAAGTCCAGTTAGAAGTGCTACAGTTACATGGCGGAATCCCTACTTTCTGCTTGACCTTATAAAAATCTTAATACTCACCAGCACTTCCTAAACTGAGACGGTCAGGAGAAAGAAAAGACAGCTAACTGGTATGGGATAGCTAGTCTTAATACTCACCAGCACTTCCTAAACTGAGATGGTCAGGAGAAAGAAAAGACAGCTAACCGGTATGGGATAGCTAGCAAGTTGAAGCAGGTGCAAGAACTCTTGGTTGTAGTGTGGGGCAGGACAGGTAAAATGTAGCAACTTGTGTGTTTAAGGGATTAGATGAAGCTTTATTTTGATTGCAGATTGTAGACTACAAAATGAGTGCCTACTGCATGACCCGGCAGGGAGCAGAACAGTCAGAACAGATCAGAAAGACAGCAGCACAGCAAACCATTTGGACCTCGGTTGCCCTGATGTCATGCGATCGGAGGTTAGACCACAAAGAGCACCGATTGTGTCGCACTTTCTCATGTGTTCTGCTCCTTTAAGGGAAACTTATAACAGGGCACTTAAATCAGGATAGCCCTTTCAAGTTACTCATTTACACCAGCCAGGGACCTAACACATGGTCATGGAAAGTCGGTAAAGCTAGGTCAGCTTACATCAGTTTACATCAGACCATTTGCAATTATTTCTTTCCTTTCTGAAAAACATTTTACAGATAATAATAAAATTACATAGCAATTAAGTAGTGAGTCATTACACTCTGTGGAAGCAATTCAATAGATAGTGAGGCAACATTCATCCTGCAGTGGTTAATTATTTGGCTTAAGAAACAGACCTTTTTCCATGGAAGCATCTGAAGGTCACTGCATTCGGTCAGAGCTATCGAATCCCAGAAGATCAACGCAGAGAACAATACGCTCTGTGTGTGCAGTCTTCCCTGCAGAAACAAACAGTAAAGCATTGCAACAAGAAGGGAAGGAGGTTCAGCTAATATCAGAGTAATCAGGTTTACCCTCCCTTCTGATGTAGTTCCACTGAGCAAATTCAAAACCCACTAATGTCAGGTTATTTTATTCAGGTAACCCAGGTTAGTTCTCATACCTGTCAATGAGCACAAGGTTTAAAGAACTTAATTCTAAAGTGTGGTTAAAGAAACTTGTTTCTATCCTCTAGCATGTTCAGAGGAAAAAAGTTGGAGTCTCCAACTTTCTGACATACAAGCAAAATCGACAATATCACACTTAAATTGAGACAGGAAATTCTTGATGATGGCAATGCCATTTTATGATTTATAAAACCAGTTGCATTCCACCCTAATTTCCCAACTGAATAGCAGATGCTCTTCAGTAAAAAGCTGTTATCATTTTATCTGTTTTACAATATGTCATGTATATTTTGCCAATCATATTTTGGCTCTCATCACAGTGTCTGCTGTAATGCAATTGTAAGCTTGTTTAATCAGTTCAGCATAATCTGGTGCTTTCGACACTGCGAGCACGCACACGCACACACGCACATGCAGATCATACATTGCCCACGCTATTCCCTTTTGCCTTGTAAAATAGAGATGCATCACTCCATCCATTTGTTAGGCAGAACCTGCCTTTGAGGGTCTGTGTGAAGTTCTACTTAAAATGGATGGCACAATATGCTACATGGTTTTTTACCTGCCTGAGCAGTTATTCATTAAAAAACATGGCCTTAATTGGTGTTGCCTCACATTTGTTTTAAAGCAGATTATTAAGTTACACATAGCATGATGCACGCTGCTGTATTGTAGTTCAAAATTGTGAATCAAAAAAAGCGATTTAAACTTTGTACCTGTGCAAATAAAGACTTTCATCTTCACAAGCTTAACAGTTTATTCTCCCGAAACTCATCCATCGATCTGTAGACTTATTTCCCTTGAAAACCTCTGCTATTTGCTCGTTCTGTTGCAGGCTCTGGTTATTTCCAAGGCTGCTGACACCAATTTACATGAAAATTCCCATTTCACATATCTATTTACAAAGAGGCACATCCAGCTTAGGCTGAGTTTGTTGGCGGTACAGCAATGTTACAGAAGATGGCAGCTGGGCTTCGTACCTTCTCAGCTCTTCTCTTTTTTTGCTGTCACCCTGTTTTTCCTGTGATGGTTGTTCCTGCTGGCCCTCAGCTGAACTGACCACAAGTGTCCATGGTCAGTTGGACATGGACATGCTTTTACTGGGCTTTGCACATAAAAAACCCAAGCCAGCATTAATAAAAAGCAGACCTCAGCACTTTTTTATACTGCCATTACACACTGCATGCTTTTCATTAAGGGAGAACAAGAAACTTAGCCTTTCACTGGATATCACATCATCACGGTCATGGCGTGTAACAGCTCCAGCAAAACCCCTCTGATTAACAGCACAAGGGGTGACGAGTTCAGAATTCTTCAGCTGTGGAGGAACCAGCACACTCACACTAATGTGTTAAGTCTCCCTAAAAGAAAGTTTTCTGGCCAAACATTTCACGGTGATAGTAGGTAATAAAGCTAGAAGCTGTCATTGCTGTAACAAGGGCTGCTGCCCGTGTACACCGTAGGACACTATCTTTGCTTGGACTGCAGAGGGTGAAAATCTGCTACAGCTTGTGCTCAGGTGGTGCACCACTTGGCTCACCCCGGAATATGCCGTCCTGAGCTCTAGGACACCGTTTTCCATTCCTAATCTACTCAGTCCTGGGCAGCCAATAGATGTGGGTTAGGAGCTGGCCAGGAAGCATCACAAAATCTCTTTGAGAACTGAAAATCCATGAGATGTTTGAAAAGGGAGAGTTTCGACAGAAACACAGTTTATCTGGGGACATCTCCGTCAGTCGACTGAGGTGAGAAGAATTTTCTTTCATTTAATGATACAATAAAATTGCCTCATGGCAGAGGTCACACGAGGTCTTTTCCTCCAAACCCATTCCTGAAGAAACTCTATAACTACAGCTTGTGCGTCCTTAGTTCAGATGATAGAGATGCTGAGCCTCAAATAACCCCGGCAGGCATACAGCTGTGCGAGGGTGTGATCGCTGCTGTGTCCATGTGAATGCATGGGGAAGCACTGGGGAAGCGCTGCCTTTGAGCAAGAGGTGCCCACACTTAGGCGTGAAAGGACTTAGAAAGAAAATTTTGCCAGCAATAGCAATCTGAGGAACAAGAACAGTGATACTCAAGAGAAGTACCAAGCTCACAGCCCAGAAAATTTTTAGAAGCTGAAGATGGGAAAATCATTTTGACTACATCAAAAGACAAGGAAGCATAGTGCTGAGGCTTCTAGAAATGGGGATGAAGCTGAGTGAGTAGTAATAGAAATCCCATGCAATAATTTCTTTTTGTCTCCCAAGAAATGTCGGTATAAAAAACTTAGTGGTGTACATATTCGCCTGTGAGGCAAATTTTAAAGCAAACCTCATATTGTTCTCAACGTGTTTATTTGCTCATCTGGCCAGAGAAGAGAAACCTTCCTGTAATTTGTCTCACCAGTTATAAAAATCTCATCAGAAGGCAGAGAATGAAAGCTAATTTAAGGTGATACTATCTGCACTGGAGGGAAAGGCACAACCACACAAACCCATTGACTTCAGTGGGTCATGAATGTGCTTCATTTTCCTAACCGAAAGAATGGACTAGAGCAGGTCAAAAATATCAGTCAACAAAAATAAAACAATCTACCATGATCTTGTTTCAAATTTCAAGCTAATTAAAAAAAATATTATCAATATTTTTCCAAAATATATCATTTAGGTATTACGTTATATTTGACTATAATGTAAGTATATATATGAAGTACTGTGCACTTGCTGAGAACAAAACGAGTATCAACATTTTGAACTTACTGAAGTCACTGTAAGTGAACAAAAAAGATTTATAATTATTTGTCTGTCTGTTCCAGTGGCATTTTAGACAAAAAGCTTCCCTGAGAAATTACACTTTGAGTGGGTGTGTATTCAGTTCTGCAAAATAGCAGTGATTTCACAATTTATTGTCTCTAGAAATTATAATTAAAAGTTATAAACCTGTATTTTTTCATTCTTCTGTTTATTCAGGCTTCAAATCAGTAGAATACTTCAGAGGCATGAGATTCTCCCCCAGCCAGCTCTCACAGCTGTACAGTGTTCTGTGCTGTGTGATGCCTAGTGAGACGTCACTTTTTTTCTCGGGCACTGAGAAGGAGGAAGTATATTGCAAAGCCTGAGAAAGTTCTAACAGCTTTCACACAAAGATGTCAAATGCGTAATGTGTTGGGGGAAGCAGATGAAGGTTCCTTTATCTCAGCTGTGTTTTACCTTTTGAAACAGCAAGGAATTGGGCCCAAAAGCAGAAGTGCCATTTCTTGCCTCAGACATTTGTTCCCAGACCACTGGGTGATGCTTTTATCTTCTCTGTGCAATAATTATAGTGCATTAAAAGGCCGAGAAGGCACTGGACTGCACCTGACTTGTCATTGGCTTTTGATATTTTAATGTAACATGTTCCATTGTTGCTTCTTTCTTTGTTTCACCTTTGCACTTCAAGCGCTGTCATCACTGCAAAACAAGGCTATACATCTGTGTGCTGGAGGAACTACACCAGGCTCATCCCTCTTCCTCAGCCCTCTGAAGAAAATCCTGGAGAAAACATAGGTCAAACTGACCTTTACAGCTACCTCCCATTTGCTCTGGAGGCTGCTGGGCTTTCCTCTCTGCTCCAAACATTTTGCATTTCTTTACAGATCTTCCTGATCATTCACATTTCTGAATCTGCATGCAACACCGATTTCCAATGAGTTCTGATTGCAGCCTCAGTTACAATCAGTACAACAGCATACCCCCATCAACACTGTCTCAGAGGGCTACAATGGCTCCCACCTTTCAGTGGGAGCTTCCTAATATTTTCTCATCATTCACCTGTCAGTCCCAGGATTTACTCTCGGCTGAAGCAATCGCTGCAAGCCAGCCTACGCCGGCACAGCCCGCGTGCGTGCTCGGCCCCTCTTCCCTGTCTGCAGGACATGTGCCAGCAGTGGGGACATGGTGGGTGAACACGGCAGCACAGACCTCAGTCCCAGCAAATACCTGCTGCTGTTTTGCAGAACTTATCAGCCCAGTTGCAGTGATTTATGGCACTGTGATTTTAGGTTGGCAGAGGACATGGGCTGTCTGAACCCACTTTCCCATGTGAGTTGCGGTGTGGATAAACCGCCTCTCGGACCGATGATTTTAGGAAAGTAGCAGTGTCATTACTGTGGGGATTGCCGATTCCTGTGGGCATGACCGTCTGCTTCAGCATCAGCGGGGAAAGAGCAGGACCCTGGCTATCTGGCAAGAGGAACTAGGAGAGTATGTCAAACAGACAAGGAAGCACAAGGCACAGTGATGCGATTATAGTTTGCATAACAAGCAGAGCACACCAGCTGCTTGGCCACTGTCAAGGGTATTGTAGGAAACTCAGCAGAAATGAACTAACTAGGGTTTTGCTCTTGCGGTTGTGAGCCGACCTGGGTCACGCAGCCATAGTGTTTCCCAGCCTTGCAGCAAGAATAGTGCACAGGGCTGCTTTGTGCTCCTCATAGATCCTTTCCCAGGGAAGTCTGGTGATTATTTACTTGATTGTAGAATGCTGTAAAAGATGAGGATGTCTTCAGATGTCTGAGAAAACAATAAAATCAAACCATTTCCCAGTTTATTGGTCTATCGGGTTATCATAATCACCGGATAGGCTAGCTGGTGCTTTGTACGTGTTGATTCTCGTCAAGTGTGTGGAAGTGCAGATCTAGGCACCAGCATAATAAATGTAGGTATCAGGCTGATGCAGTATGTTCTTGAGCGATGCAGCAGCTAATGCAGATGCTGTCTGCAGAGAAGAGGAACCATCATTGATAAATATGTTTTTTTATCAACATGCTTGAGGAGCACTTGATCTATCAAAGAGAGAAAGAAAACCAAACCTAGTAGCACAGATGGTGAACATCCAATTAAAAGGATTTAGTCCCTGCACCACTATTTCCATTTCCATAGAACAGCAGACAGATGCATGTCCTTGTGCATAAAGGTCCCAACATATTCCAATATGGTGAAGTTAAACCTGTGGAAATGCTGCTTAATGACTTATTTTCCTATAAGAGCTTCCTCCTTGTAAACTTCTGTCCTGGTTTCAGCCAGGACAGAGCTAGTTTTGTCTTTAGCAGCTACTGTGTTTTCGATTTTTATGTGAAAAATGGTGATAGTACACTGCTGTTGTTCATTGCTGCTGAATGATAAAGGATATTCTGCAGTTTCCCAAGTTTTGCTGATGTG
>KL259882.1:31849-57934 GCA_000699545.1 Podiceps cristatus | reverse complement strand
AACCAAGGGATTCTATGATCCTATGATTCTAAATGGAAAGTACTTCCACAAGCAATAGTTTTTGTGACAAATAATGTCTGTGTGTGTGTGTGTGTTCATATACATGCTCTTACCTCTGTTAATTAGACATCTGTTCCTTGTCTGTTGGATTCCTAGTTGGAAACTAAATAGAAATAAATGCAATTAATAGTCATGTATATCAATGATGAATTAGGCCAGTGTAGAATGTCTTTCAAATAATTCACAAAATACATACCTAGGATGAGTCACTTTTTATGTGTTTTACTTCAAAAGTGAATACAACACATGTCCCTGGGAGCAGGGGAGCAAGAGACATCCACAAAAATAGGCAGGTGTTGTGTGGGAGAATGACATGAGGTGTATTTTGTACAAATCATACTTCGAACAGCATGGCTGGTCTTTATTGGTGGAAACCAGGACAGTCTGAGGGGTACATAGCTGTCATGGTGAACTCTTCAGTCAATGGTTTGAGTGTGGCCTCACCTCATGAAGACTGGTTTGGTGACAAATGGGCAGGACACTGATCTTTGTTATTTTCTTGAATTCTAAATTTGAGCATCATGTGAAACTACAAAATACTTAAGAAAATGGAAATAAGCCAGGCTAAAGATGTAGCTTAAGAGGTCCAATGGACACTATTGTAAACTATAAACAAAGAAGTATTTTTGAGACTAGAGGTCCTGACTGAAATGCACACTATTGAAGTCATGAAGAAAAAAAGTCTTTTCTACGACTTCCTCACTCTCCACACATAGAAAAGCTGGTGTATGCTTCAGGATCCGCGTTATTTCAACTTTGCTAACTGGCCTGAGTAAAAAATGTTGAGTTCCCATAGATCCAACTGTCAAAATTAAGGCCTGTCTTTGTTCATCTTCCTATTGACCTATCAGAAACAATGGGAATTGGTTAATGTGCTCAAAATTAAGTGCTGCGTATTTTATTTTATTTTTTTATTTTATTTTATTTTTTTATTTTATTTTTCAGGGAACTCTACTTAGACACTACCTGCAAGATGGAGTGGCATCAACTGATGAATAAGCAATCTGTTAGCAACTTGGACTTAAAACAAGGTGCTGATGAGGGTTGAGGAACGAAGCCAGACATTTAGGATAGCGAACGTAATCAATATAACCTGCCAGTTTTTGAAAGGTGCATAGTGCTCTTTTGAGTGTTTTTTGGATGAAACTGAGGAAGATATTGGTATTTGGCAGCTGGCTGAGCAAACTTAATTAAACCAGACCTGCTTTACTGTCTACAAATCTGGAAATCAAATCTGGAAGAAGAAATTCTGTGCAGGCTGCCTTTACTGCAGTGAATGACCCGGCTGTTTACAGCGCCTTACAGGAGCGGGTCAGTATTAAACAGTCTATAGCAACAGATAATAAAGTTGTCCTTCTTGGATATATATGAAGACTGCTTTTAGTGTAAATACATACTGATTTTAACAGCTAACGGAAAGAAGAACAGGTAAGAAATGAATGGTTTCAGTTGAGTTCCCGTGGAAAAAGCTTTTGACCTTTCTACGGCAGGCCACCTACCTTGCCTGTCTTGCCAAGGATCCCAAGACTGGAACGGATGCAAAGACTGAATTTGCCTCACAAGTGTATTTGTCACTGGAGGACAACTAAGCATCTGATGTGTTTCCCAAGACCTACCTTCATTTAAAACTATTATGTAAGTTGCTGGCATTGAATTAAAAAAAAAAAAAAAAAGTCAAGCTTAACTTTTGCTTAATCCTTAAATTTTACTAATGGTCTTCTGAGGTCCATCTGAGTTATCGTTTGTGTGCTGTGGCCTCTACCTTGCTCATTACCCAGCAATGAAGCAGTGACAGCCATTCCTCAGCTCTTGCTGCTACGCCAAGAGTAGAGAACAGTGTGTTGGTCATTCCTGGTTTTGATGAGGAAACCCCTAAAGACCAAGGTCAAGGTTCTACAGAGATTAGCTATGAGTGAATAACTAACTACAAGCAATTAAAACCATCTTACATAGTTTCTGCAATCTTGCACTTATTTTTAGATGGTGGATGACTAAATCTGTGGGATGTGGCACATAAGGTGCCATCATGTAACTGCAATAGAAGGCAGATCTTGAAATCTCATTTTCAGAGATTTCAAATGTGATTCACATAGATAATTCAAATGTTCAAATATGTAGACAGGCGTCATACAGGTTTTTAAAAAATTCCTATGTGCTAGAAAGTACAGAATTGGAATGCCCGTGAAAGCTGCATTGTTTTTTAAGACTTTAAAGGAAACTTGTCTAGTCATCCTCACATATTTTCTAAGCTGCTGCCATTCATTCTGTTAGTGGACATCCACAAACCCAAGACTCTCAAGCCTCATCTTATGCTTAAGGGTATAGGCAAGGAATCACTTACCACAAAGTCAGGTCTAACCATATTTGCATGCTCATGCCTGTGGGCATCCACCTTAGCGTGCGAGCAGCACCCATGTACTTCACTGTGGGTGCATTCTGGCTGTCCTGATTAGGTAATCTGTCCCACAGAGGAGACCTCCGGCTGAGGACTTCAAATGCCAAGACATGCCTTGTCAATTCAACTGTTTCAATTCTGTTCTCTCCATTCTTATTTGTCTCCTGCTCTGTAGTACTCACAGTTGGCAAGGTGGCTTTCCAAACAGCGGATGAGCCTAGCTTACAGATGAAGTTTCTCATAGGCCATAGGCTACTTCTAGCTCAGTATTTTGGTGGTTTTGGGAAAGATGCCAAGGAAAGCCTTAAATACCTTAAAAAATCTGGGCCGCTTACATTTGAAAATGAAGCTTTTGTCCCCAAATCATCTATGTATTTCTGTGAAATTTTTTAAAGGTATGTGTTGTTGTTCTGTTGGCTATCATCTTTCTTTCTTTCTTGGAACAAAGATATTATCAATGTCTATGGGCAAGACCATAAGTATATTATATAGCAATGAAAAAAAAAATCATTCTCTATGCCAGTACTTTCTACAAATGAACATTCTACATGCTTAGTTCTTACTTAGCTGTTCTTAAAATAGGATTTTGTAGATATTTCACTCCAAGAGTATCATAACTTTTTGCTTTGCAGTTGATTTTTTTACAGGGATGTTATTCAGTCCTATATTAAACTGTTGCAAAATGAGACATAAACTTTGAGATAGCATCGAATGTTATAATGGAAGACTGAACTGAGTGCCACTCTCATTAATAACTTTAATTCCAGTGGAAGCAAGATCAAACTTATCAGGAAACTAAAAATTATGTTCCATAATAATATATAGCAGATATTTTCTTTTCTCATTAAAATAAAATCAAATTCCTATTCTAACAGGCTTCTGCTGTGATCTCTTGAAATCCTCAATCAAGTCTTCAAAAACAGTCTATGAAAAAGAATATCCAAGTCCTGATTTTAAATATGGAATCTGGAGAGGGAGGCCCATGTTTTTAAAGGTATAGCTGCAGAGTCTGTATCCAGATGTAAAAACAAGAATTCACCAAGGAAATCTGAGAACTGCTAACATTCATACATACCGCTTTATTAAATGGCATGTGGAACAAAAAGTCTCTCAAATGAATGCTGTCTGGTCTGCTTTCCTTAGGAACTACAAAAGAGAGAAGAACATGATTGTCATTTTTGCTTCAGGCAACTTATTTATGTCTTGACTTAGGTATTGGTCTTCTGAGATCCTTCTTTGCTTTTGCCATCAATACGCCTCCAGCTGTAGAGGGCGTTCCACCTTTTACAAGTTCTTATTTTCAAGAATTGAAATCTTTGATAATAAAGTGCACTGTTGGACAAGATGGGCCTCTGTAATGATTCTTCCCATTGCGTTTCTGCAGTGCAAAGCTGCTGATTTATATGCATCATGGGATGTAAGATAGTGTAACAGAGGGCAGAGAGGTTAGGACCAGAAGGGAACATAGTGATCATTATCTGAGTTACTGGATAATACCAGCCTTACTGTTTCACAAAATTGACAATTCTGGTGATGGAACTACGTTTCTGCTGGTATGATTCACTAACTGAACTCTGGAGAGGGAGGACAGCTACAGAGGCAGGACTGGTATGGCCTTAAAAAAAAACCCCTACAGACAAATACTTTCCAAGAATCACTCTCCTGTCATTGCGAGCTTTGCCTTGCCTAGAGAAAACAGACTGTAGGAACAAACGCAGTGATGCCAGGCCCTCAGGCTCTGAGCGCCTTGCGAGGCTTAGGGACTGAGCCTGTTTGCGTGCCCAGAACCCTGCACCCCTACCAAGCACAGAGGGTGGTAAAGCTGAAATATAGTCTGGATGCAACTCTGCCACTGGGCCAGCATGAAATTCCCTTAATTACAGTATCTCAACTATCAAGTAAATACAACACCGTCTAACGGAATAATGAAAGCAGTCCTGTGGATTATTCTTCTCTCTTGCAGTAAGGAAATAACACATTAAGGTGATAATTTTAAATAGTAATATACAAATGGTACTAAGTCCAAGGTGAAAAGGAAATACTAAACTTCCCTTCCAAGAATGAGTATGTACCAAAGTTTACAGAAATCACAGGGTTAAAGTCAATACCATCTAATACAATCTTTTCATAACGAGAGAAAATCAGGTGATTTATACTGCTGCAGATGACGTTCAATCATAAAGGGAAAAAAAAGCACTTAAATGACCAATGGTACAGGTTTTATTAATGACACTCAATGCTAAATTGCTGTAGCAGTGAAAAGTTCATCAAGAATTGCAAGTGCAAAGTGATAGCTGATTTACAAATAAAATACTGAAGTCATCAAGTAAATTGTCCTGAAGAAATCATCTACCCTAATTGTGATGAAGCAGTAGGAAACGGGCTACAGAAAAGCTGAGCCACAAAGTCTTGGTAAATTTTCTGCCCCATTAACTCTCAGTGAGTTCATCTTTGGGATGAAATCTTGACCTGCCGAAGGCCTGATTACACTAAAATAACTTAAATGCAGTAAGATACAGAAAATGCTCATTACAAATTTAATGCCAGATCCAAAAGTCTGCTTATGCTTTGGACCAGACCTTTGCAGTATACTTACAGTTCAAGGTTTCAGTGTTCTGAAAGGCAAAGAAAGTACAACTTACCATTCAGATTTTCCTTTTCTAGTCTGTTTCCAATCGTGGTGTCTCTCAGGTGGTGTAATTTTTCCTTTAAGTAAAAAACAAGCAGAAAATCAGCAGTGGAAATCAGTAACAAAATCTTACTGTAGAAGGAATGAGTAACTCTAAAAAGCTGGATTCTCTAGCATTGTGAACACTGAGCTTCTCTCTCCATGAAAATAATTTTCAAAGACTGAAAAATGTCTATGATGCACTGTAAGCGGATGCTAATTTTGGCATTTATACCTAAGAGTCTTGCGGAGTTTTTCCTATTCAGTAAGTTATAGCAATTCTGGCATTAAATTGAGAGACTTGGGAGTTTAGGCTTTGCTTTGGACAAGAAATTTTTTGTCAAAACTCCCAGTGAAGACCATACAACTGCAGTGATATCACAAAATAAATTCATCATGTTCGCGTTGGGGTAACAGTGAAAGACTTTTCTACAGTACAAAACCAAAAAAAAGTCACCTAAGCAATGCAGGGTATAAAACACCACTAGAAAGTAGCTTTTTTCCTGAAGCGGTAAAAACAGACCAAGTAAATCCTCCTTGAAATACAGGCATCTTCCAGTTAGCCAAGAAAAAAAAAGACTTATGACTTAGTGCTGCTTTCTGCACAGATTAGATATCACCTTCTTCCACAAGGAACTCCTGACTGATAGAGCAATACCAGCAATTCCCATCTGCATGCTGCGCTGCCGACAGATTGGGAAGGGGGCACCCGCCACGCTCTTGCCCTGCTGGTGCCCAGCCCGGGAACTGGGCTGCTAAACTGCTCTTGCACTTTTGCCGTTAAGTGTTCCGCTGCGATGACAAAGCTCATACTATTTCTTCTTTAAATGGAAACACAAAGAGCATTTAAACTCTCCCCGTTGGCAGCATCTGATAGCTCTCCCACTCCGGAGGGCAGCAGACTAGCTTTGGTTTTCCTCTTTCTACTAAATGCATTTAAAGGACAACCCAAAAATATTTTTGTTAATGCACGACCTCATATCAAATGAGGGCATAACCTCTTTCTCCATCTGTTTCGTTAGAAATAATTAACGAACCTCCTCACTTTGCTTTTCTCCTTAGCTTCTAGCTTTGATGCAGTTCTTTCAGTGACTCAGTGTGTGGGCTTTTGTAAATCCTGTTTTTGTGCACCTCAATTTACTCCATACATCGAATATAAAGGAGCTGAAGAGCACTGATGACAATTGTGATTTTCACTAAGTAAATTCAACACTTTCAGATGGGCATAAAGCCTGATGTAAGCCAATATATATTAACAATGTATGCTTGATATAGTTATGTTTCTGTAAGCTGACACTGTTCAATAGTGTGTCTGGTTTGTTCAGCTACAGAAGGTTTGTGGTTTCATAAAAGATGCATAGACCGAAGCATCACCTAGCAGTTTAAAACAAAAGTCTCAGAAGACCAACTTATTTAATTCAGGATTTGAACCAAATGAAGTCAGGCAAAATAAATTCAGAAGCCTTTCAAGTAATCAAACAACAGCGGAAACAGGTATCTAGAAGATTCGGAGCCATAACTAGCAGGTTCCTTGGGAGCTCAAGGGCTTATAAATCATGACTCTTATTTTTGACCTCACATGCAGGGGCCAAAGTACAAGAGTTTGTTTTTGGAACTTCTGATCAAGATTCCCATCAAGAAACGTAAATTTGAGACTCATACCTGTTGAGTGGACGGTAGTCTCTGTTTTTCATTCTGCCACTGTTTAAATCTGTCAAGGGCTTCATCCACAGAAATTGCTCCCTTTTTCACCTGTTCCTGCAAGTGGATGAGTTCTTCCTGTTCATCAGGGATGTTATATTTCACAGTACTGTAAGTTACTGTGTCAGTGTGGCCTCTGTACGCTGCTATAAAGAGTAGAAAGATAAAGGTAGAAAATATTATTAACCCATTTATGATGCAAGCACTTTTTTCAGCAAAGGCATGTGAGCAGTGATTTCATAATCTGACATCAATAAAAACACACAATGTTTAGGGCGGCTCCTCCCTTCCCTTTCCTTCTTTCTGTTTGGTTTTTCTTTCAGAGAGAGAAATGCAACAAATCGATGAGGATTCTACCATTACTCTTTGGCAGTGGAGTGGCATCTTAAACATTTCATTCATTACTATTGCCCTGATCCATGGATTCTCCATCAGTGTCAGTTCATACAAGAATTTCCTTCTAGCGCTAAAGCTATAGTACTGACATTTAAAAGGAAATCCTTGCTATGTTAAGACAAAAAATCCCCAGCGCCTTTTTTTTCCCCCTCGTTCTCCAACTTCACATATTACATTTCTCAAAAGCTGAGGCTGGAATGTGGTCAGAAAGCATTTTGAAATTTCACATAATTTCCTCCCCTCTAATTATTAAATGCATTGCAGGGACAAGAAAACATTACAACTTAGTCCTCCTACAGATTATGATACAGGTGCACAATGGAAGGGAAATGACAGGGAGACGTGTTGTCAGATTCACAGCTTGGTCCAGGGAGGTGCAGCACCACGTATCTCCAGGATACTGACACTGAAATGGCCGATGCAGACCACACAAGCAGCCGTGAAATGGGGCTCTCCTAACCCGGTGTGAGGTTGTTGCGAAGGTGCCATAAAGCACCTGTTTCACTGCACAGAGAATTCAGCAAGATAAAAGGTTAAACCACAGTTACGAACTGGGTCAGTTTTTCTGCTGTGTTCTGCACCTTTATTTTAAGTGAAGAAGGACTGTGCAAAGGGAAATACACGAGGGAAGGGAAAAACCCACCTACTACGGCTTCTCCCACTCCCTCCTTTTGATCATACACAATACTAGCACGTATCAGGCGTGAATCTCTACTCTTTTGTATCTCAGCTAATTGTTTCTGTCTTGACAGAGTAATGACCCTAACACCTTGCATATGGTAAGATTATCTGGAGATCAGACCAGTTTAGGTAAAACTGCATTTTTCATATCTGCAAAAGGCGAGGGGGGTGTGTGTGTGTGTGTTTGTATTTCCTCAGACCCATAAAAATGACTCTGTTTTATATATGTATATATAATTTTTGCAGAGGTATGCCACCAATATTCCAACAGAGTAAGATGTAGGAGGTCCCGTATTCTTTGCCTAGGTGGTTTAGCATTCGTGAAAAGGAGTGTCACTGGAGACTGCAGTTCTCCACTGCAGAAATAAACAGGCGATTACGTGCTGCTCTATATGCTTGAATCCTGACCTGCTACTTGTTAACAGAAGAGGGAGGAAAAATCTTCACTCAGTGTTCATTCATTTTCTATATAACATTGTTAATTATTTTAGGCTACCATTAATGGAATTTATGGTAGGAACATTTTAATGTGCTACAACTCAAATAACAACTGGACTGCCAGGAGTAATTAATTTTACACGGATCTTGGGGTACACAGGAGAACTGTTGCTGCTCTCACTGCTGCCCTTCCATGGCTGGAGTTCAGAGCACAGCTGAGCCCTCCTGTTCTTCCTTTTCTGGGTTTTAATCACAATGGAGAAAGGAAACAGAAAAGCATAAAGTAACTCTGACTCTACGAATCTTTCCCACAAGACTGTAACTTTTATTTTTCTTTCTTTAATCTGATCTCTTAATGCTGCAATACCATTAAGGATATAAATCAGATGTGGGGAAATAGATGCTAAAACAGTCAAAATCAAGTCACAGCAAATCTCTACTAGTTCGACTGAAAAACATCAAGGTAGTTAAACAGATAAATTAAATTCTGTACCGGGCTTCCTGGCATCGCGGTATGTCCTGTCATCACCGGGAACCCGAGTGGCCTTTTGCTGAAACACTACAACAAAATTAAGAATATAAGGAAGTTGGTGAAAAATGGCAACAAAACCCATCGCACATTCTGAATGAAGAAAGAAGGCTCATGAAAGCAGGCTGGAATAAATTTCTTGCTCTAGCCTAGGAGTACTTCTCAACCCACTTGCCACTCTAATGTTGATTACTTGAAGAATTGTTCCATTGCACAGAATGGCCGGATTAGCAATATTAAAGATATCATGACAAGAACCTTTGAAGAACATAAAATCAACATATCGCATTAACATCTTACTTTTATTCAGAAAAAAACAGCTGGATCTTGGGAGTTCTTCACATGGTACAGACACCTACCGTAGCCTGATCTGGAGAAAGCTAAGGCAGAAAAACCCAACAGTACTAGGTGAGAATAACGGCATTGCTTAAGAAAGAGTATGTGCATGTTTTTGTCTACTTTATTCAAGCACCAGGAACAGCCAAGCACGATCACTTATTCCATTAGTGTAGCTCATCCTCCCAATTGCTGTGAGGTGCCCAGGGTACAGCCAGCTTGGATAGCCCCTGAAATGCTGCGTCAAACTTCTGCTGGCAGCACATGTAAAACCCAGAAGGTGGGAACTGCTTGGTTTCTGACTTACCTACTGCCATATAGGCTTTCCCTCTTAAGTTTCAGTTCTGACTCTAGCTAAACAAACTGATAATCTAGAATAACTCCTTCCCATGAAGCAATCTTTCAATGCAGCAAATGTGCCAGTTCAACGGAGCAAATATTTCTTTGGGGACCAAGGCCCAGTACAACGGAGCTCTACTCGAGTGGCAGAGCAGGCACACTCTACGTCCTACCTGAAGTCCTGGCTCCTTGCTCCTGCTGAGCAGGGAAACCCAGTGGACCTTGGTTTGCTCCTTGTCTGGCTGCTCAGGCTGCCTTGTACCATGCATCCGCTTAACTTGTAAAACAGATGATCAAGACCACCGTGACAGCTAAACTCTGCGCATACTACATGCAGAGGTGAGAAAGGAGCAATTCCTAAGGGTGTATTATTTTCTCCACTGCAGAATAAAGTCTTTATGCTAACTCCTGAGTAGGCTTGTATGGAAGGTGATGATGAATGAAAACAGCTGGGGACTTGATGTTCCTTAAAATGTTCTCAGGCTAAATGGAGAGAGTAAAAGAACTATACAGGCAGCACAATCTGCTGATGTTATGTCCCTAGCTTCACCCTAACACTGATAGATATTCACTTTTGTAATACTCTCCTCTGTAATTCTCAAAGAATCCTGCTAAATACGGTTCCAGGGTTTTCTTCTATACTTGAAATAGTACTCTCTTTTTAAAGAGAAAATTAAAGTAAGCAGAACACAGAGGTAATGCAGGCAGCCTGAATTTTACTGCATAAAGAGGAGAAGGGATATATTCAACAATGTCCCTGATTGGAAAGCACTTTAATTGATAGGCTTTGACGTTTCTGCTGAGTTTTGCAGTGTTGGAGTAATCAGAAATGGAATTACTCTTCCAGTTCAAAGTAAAATTGTTAAAACCACTTTAGATGCTGCATCTTGCAAAAATAATTTTAGTTGGCAGCAAGTATTCAGTGTGGGTGAAGTAAATGAAAACAAATTCCCATTTCTGGAATGCCTGGACAGACGCACGCACACGCTGCCGTACAACTGCCACAGGTGGAGGGAAGACTCCAGCAAGTTACTCTTTCATTCCCACATTCTCGTTACTCATGAACTGCTCGGATACAGTAGTGGAAGGGAAAAAACAGGTAATCCTGCACAGGGATATATTCCATCATTTCTTACGGAAGATAAAGTGAATATCCCTTCAGTAAAGCAATATTAATATAGCAATTTTAAAAGTGTCGAAATACTACAGTCCTGAGGAAGGATGTATATTTTTATAGTTTCGGAGCCTGTCTGCCATAGACAATCCAATTAAAAAGTTGCAATACTTCTATTATGCTTTTTTACTTAATGTGCACCTTTCAATAATATCTGTACGATCAGAAAGAATGTCCTTTTGAATTTTTAATTGCATTGTGAATGGTTAAGGTACCCATGGATGCTTGTAGGTCAAAATCTACACATTAAACATCCTGACTCGATAGATGCTATATAATTTTTGTCCTCTTTTCTCTCAGTTTCTCAGAATTAAAGATGGCTGAGAGAATTACTAAGCAATTCCACTTTACTCCTTCTCCTCTCTTCAGTTGCTGCAGTACACAGATGAAGTTCTTTGCATGCCCTAAATACATTTTTCTGTCTCAGGTAGTAAGATCGCTTTTTAGGAATGTAATGTAACCTCAGTATTTCTCCAGGAAAGCAAACTCAGAGAGCAAGAAACTGCTGCAGTATTTTCTAGTAGGACTTGAAACCAGAAAACAACATTTAAAAAAGTGTGACAAAACACAAATTTTGTGGCAAATACACATGACTCTGGGAAAACCCCTAACAGAAGGCTTGAAAAGTGAGGGGGATACAAGGAACTTGTAATTGCCTTTTTTATCTCAGTCAGACTAGCTACAGACATTGTTTCAGGCTGTCTGCACATGCAGGTAAATACTGTTACATTGGCTTGAAATGTGGTTAATATTTTCATGGTTATCACCACAAACAGAAGGGCTAGAAACATTTGAAATCTAAGCCTCTTGTATATAATTCTGTACCAAAAGCAGTATTTTATAGTCACACAACTCTGCAAGAAACGGTGATGAGTATAAAGAGGAGAGAGAGAGAGAATGAATTTTTTTACAATAGCTGAGGGTTGACAAAAAGAACAGGAATTTGATTTTCAGAATTAATTGAGGTTCTAACACAAAGCTGTAATGGTTAGGAGTCACAGATGCACTATGACATTTCAAAAATTGCATAGTGATAGGCCAATAAGAAGTGACAATTAGAAACACAGGCAATCAAAACGAGGAAAGATTTACTCCATGAGAGAGGGTAACTCCTATCAGTTAAGAAGCAATGATCAACCAAGATACAGTTTCTAACTTACATTTTACTTTACTGATATAAACTATGAGGGACTTTGACTAATTTGTCATATTAGCAACATCACCTCTAAAAATCAAACAACAGTTTGGTACTATACACTAGCTATTCAAATAAAGCTAGACTGATGAACCTACCCGCTGGAATAATCTGTGAGCTAATGATACCTAATAGTACTTACTCAACACTTTCAGCAGAACAAACACAAAGGAGAAAAGACAGCAGGGGAAAAAAAAAAAATCAATAAATATCACTAATTTGAATTCAGTTTGCTTTGGAAAATTGAAGATGCATTTATTCATCTATTTCATTGAGCTGATGTTCCAAACAAAATTATCTATCGCCATGATTGTTTTATTTAGGAAACACTCAAAATTAAAATCCAGGGGAACAAAATCTTTATAGGAACACAAGGCTAAGTGATAATCCAAATTAATTAATACAGTAGGGTTGCACTTATTAACACATCTCAACTCAGTTGCAAATTACAGTCAGTTTGTAAACTTCCTCCTTTTTCTCAGCACATTTTTGCTTCATTCATTTTAGAATTGTCACTCAATTAATTCATGATTAATGGAAGAACAGAGGAGGAGGGGTGAATTGCTAGTTGGGATATGTTGCAGGGAGAGACTCCTATCTTTGCCCACTCCATTTTTTCCCTGTTATTTAAACATTTTAACATTTAAACTGTATGTGCATAGTACCTAGGCAAATAAAACTTGCAAGTCATTTTTCTAGTAGGGATTAGATTGTAAATTAGACGTAGCATAGAAAGGGTTGACAAAAGGGAATATAGTAGAATGATGCTTATTATTCAGGAGATGAGAACTCTGCAGATGTTGATCCACAGCTTTTTAGAGCTCATTTTTCTTTTGTCTGTTTTGTTTGCTAACACACTGAGCACCACTCTTCATAAGGGCTAGACAGAGGTCATCAATGCAACACTAACCAATGAGTTTTGTGAGATGATTGAGGACCACTCCTAAAAGTTATACAAAATATTTCACGTATTTAAGATTAAAGCAAAAAATTATAGGGATTCATAACATGAAATCAACTAAGGAAATGGGACACTACAAACAGTATGGCCTGTTTTATTTTTCTGAGGTGATACTGGGCCTGGGCAATACTGAGCTGGGCACAGAAGACCAGCGTATCAGCACGCCTTGTGACTCTGGTCCAAGCCCTGTGGAGAAGGGACGGCTGTGCTGTGCAAGGTAGCAGAGGCTCAAGTCCCAGCACCCGTCCCGTCATGGCAGCAGAGGTGTCTGAATGTGTTTATGCTGTCAGGTGGAAAGGGGAAAAAGACCAGCCACTTCTAATTGCACTGGTGTGAGAAAGCCAGTGACCACATCTAAACTGGTACGGAAGTTCTGATCTCTTCTAAATGTGCTGCCTGACACTCAAAACATTTATGAGAACATACAACAGTCATTTCATCAGAATAAAAACTAGGTGATGTCAAATGCACTTGTGGAAACATCAAACCACCATGCCGCTCCATTATGTGCAGTGGCCCAATGCACGCTGCCCAGGTTTTTCAGCTACAGCATCGCATCCACTCATCACAACTTATACAGGCTCTGTTGGCAGCCTCTGTCTTCCACGGCCTCATAATTAGTCAGTTGAGACTGAAAAAACCCAGTTTTCTCAGATCAAAAGTAAAATGACTTTAAGAAGAATCACAGCGTAATGGCAATGTGAAGACATTAATCCAAAAATAAACGTGCTCACCCGCAATTCCCTTCCCAATTTGCAGTGAGATTCCGAGTCTGTCAGATACGAGCTCAGACCTGTTAGAATCCCAGCAGCCTTGGCCGGGGCGGGACCTCAGGAGACCACCACACAGAGACGACTGCCCTACGCTGAGGCAAGATAATAAAAACAGCGTAATGGCAATGTGAAGACATTAATCCAAAAATAAACGTGCTCACCCGCAATTCCCTTCCCAATTTGCAGTGAGATTCCGAGTCTGTCAGATACGAGCTCAGACCTGTTAGAATCCCAGCAGCCTTGGCCGGGGCGGGACCTCAGGAGACCACCACACAGAGACGACTGCCCTACGCTGAGGCAAGATAATAAAAGTGATCCCAGAATTCCTTCTTACAGTAGAGTGAGTGAGAAGTACTGGTACTGGTGGTCAGTTAAAGACGCTGTTTGGAAAGGGGTGTCAATGTACTTGCTGTACCATGCTCAATTAAAAGAACTCTCCCGCTGTTGCTCATCAGAAATTTAACTTGGTGGATTACGGAAGTTGCAAGGACACTAGGGATATACTCAAGAATATTTGCTTTAGCATGTAAAACCTGAATATACTTCTGCAGTTCCATTTTTCTTCAGTAGAGAAAAGCAAAAAGGGGAAGACTCTGTATCTGTTTTTACCAGAAATATGCTATTTAGAACAGTTTGCTTTTTAACCAGGCAGCATCCTATAAATATTTTCTCCCTGTGCACCTTATTCAGTACATGTTTCAATCTACCAGAGTTAAGAGAGCAAAAAATCTGATTGAATGAGCACAGTGGATGAAGCCAGTATACCACTTCCCAACCAGGTCTGTAAAAACAGTGTAAATGCGCTAAGACAGCTGAACAGTGGTTGCTAGTATTTTATTCATGGAAAAACACCCTTAAGTTGGGGATATATAATGAAATTCATCTGCAGTGCAGTACTTTGCACTCACTGTAGGAAAGCACTAAAAAATCCCTCTGTGGGACAGAAACGTTTTGCAGTTTGCATGGGCTCCGAGGCTTCACTTTGGAAGCCTCTGCTTTAGAGCATTTAAAGAATCCGCATAATAAGAATTACTAACTCAAGATGTGATCACTATAGTTCCCAGAAATCAGCCTGACAGGTTTCCAAGACACTAACAAACAGTTCTGTTCCGGATTTCTTTTTAATTTCATTTGGGTTTATGTTGTCTATTCTGTAGATGAGATATTCTGCCCCCCTAAAAAATATTTACTGGCTGCTACTTTTTTTGCATACCCTGTGATTTTGATGAGCAATGAGAATGCTATTCTCTTCTGGGATAGTAACTGGGAAACATATTTTTGCACTCCTAACTTTTAACCCTAGTGTGAAGTCCCATGGACAGCTATCTTTATATAGTAAAATGTTTCCAGCACAGAGGGGAAAAGCATTCCTTCGGGAATCTGAGAGACGTTTGCACAGAAACAAAGGCTATAGCATACGAAGTTTTATAAATGCTGTTGTAGGACAGGTGCCCTTGCTGCAAAGAACCCCTCTCATACTGGTGGTCTCTGATAGGGGCTAAATGATCAAACCAGGACAGTAATGTAATTAATCCTTAAGCCCCGAGGCAGTCCTGGTAGGTCGGACTTCAGAGATGGCAGGGAGGCATTACAGAAACTCATGCACCTGTCCCAAGAATATAGCGGGGACTTCAGTTTCCAGCTCACTCAGATCTGGTATCAATAGGAAGCATTAAAATTGCACTGTGAACTGAAAACACACCACCTTCATACATTTATTTAACAGTTGTTTTGGCAGCACACAACTGAAAAACACTGAAATAACCTACAAAGGAATACTAAGGACTTGAGGAATGGAAAGGGAGCGCACTAAGAGTGCACACCATCTGGACAACAAGCTATTTGGCACCAATTTGCAGCTCCATTGGTTGATGAGCCTTTCACACAGAAGGCAGAATGTTTGCAGTTGTCTAAATTAAAGAACAAATGTTCTCTCTGTTTCTTAGAGATGCAGTGTGTTTAGCAATGTTCAATACAGTAGTTTGCACATTCATTAAAAGTTGAAAATAGAATAAATGAAACTGAGTAAAAGTGATTAGAACACTTATGTTTTAAATCTTTCAACTCACTCCTGCCTCCCAGAATTTATTTACCAGCAAATTCAGGTCAGATGCTCAAACTGTAAATTGCAGTAGTTCAGTTATGACAACTGCGTTGCTGAGTGTCTACTGCCAGGTTTCAAAGTGTAGATCCTGCTCTGAAAGAGACTCTAAAAACCAGCTTGTGAAGCCCCATGTTTGTTTTCTATAGGTCAACAGTTCCGCTAACCTCTTCTGCAGAGCACCAAGTGGTAATCTACACCGAGCAGGCTTTCTGCCCTAGTGTACACTTGTGCTTCCATTTATTTGAAATCTAAGTATTACAAAGAGGGCTACTTGCTCCTTTCTTTGTTGCTAGTCTCATGGAAACACCACCACTTTTGCTTAAAGGAGAAGATACTCTTTTGTAACTTCATGGACTTCAATGTGTGGTGAAAGCCCTCATGGGAATTCAGTCACCTGACTTGTCCTGATGGATACAAAAAATAAATTAAAAAGGAGGCCCCAGCACACAACCCAAGAGGCAAAAGGCATTTCTGCTATGCAATGCTTACACTATTTTTTTCCAATAAATGAGCCCATAATTTTCCATCACCTCTGTGGGTATATAAAGGGCAGAAAGAAATGCTCCTTTTGCATCTCTGCAGGGCACTCTCACAGCAGCCCCTGCAATTATTGGAGCATGAAGCTTGTTCTTTCCATGAACTCCCAAAGTCCACGGGGACCCAGCTGTGGGCGACTGTGTAGCCTTAATACAGCCCTCACCTGTGCAGCACGCTCCATCCTCTAATCCCATTTTTCCCATAGGACTTGTGTCTTACTGAACACCAGAAGGGAACGCCTATGAATATCAATCAGAACTCTACAGGGAAGACAACCCGTTTCTTACAGGAATATTATTTCATTTGTTTTTGGAGTTAAAAGGTATTTAGCGAACAGAGAGAGAATATAGGGGAGGGAAGGCTGCCTCAGGTAAGTAACTACAAGTTGCTCCGCCGAGCAGGACTTCTCTAACAAAGCCCCAGCATAACCCCAGACAAGTCATTTAAGCCAGCAATCAGGCCCATGAATCCCTGACAGGGTGCTGACTGGACACACTAATGGCTTAATTAGAAGTTCTGAGCGCTTGTAGTGGCCGCTGAAATCAATGGGATCTCTGCTTTGAATTAGTGAAGTATTATACAATGCTGTTAATCTCAAGAATGGTATCTTAGTTACTTCGTATTGGGCATCCAAAAACTCAATGGATACAGAACAAATCAAAGGGTTTATCACAGGAGGGTCTGAAACAACACACTGGACCTAGGGCAGGTATAAATTATCTTTTAAACAAAAATGGGAATGAAAAACACAAAAGAGCTTTGCATCTTGTGCTCACCCACTTCAAACACTGGATGAAACAAAATATATATTTAAGGACTGCATCATATTGTTTGTGGCAAAGAGAAAGAAGTAAAATAACAAAACTACCCCAATTCTAACTTTTTGATTACTGGACTTTGCAATTTCTGCAATGCTCTAAAATTTTTAACACAATATGTGAAAACAAAACCTGAAAGTATCATCAATTTATTTGAAGGATGAAAAAATGTGTCTATGCTCTAACCAGAGTAATTTCATTTTACACTGATCGGATTAAATTATAAAGCAATGGCTGCAAACACATGCAGATTTTAATGATGGACTGGAATAAAATTTTCTGGTTCTTGCAGCAGAAAGAATCTTTTTCCCAATTACAAGCAATTATAATAACTGGAAACTGGATATTGCTCGGCTGGATGAAGAAGTTTTTAACCACTGTAGAGAAGGACAAAAACTGGCAATCTGAGTAGCAAGAAAAATCTTTTAGCTGAAGATACATCACTTCTCTCTAAAATTTCATTTATCCGTCTCAGGAATCCCTGCACAAAACAGGAGAGTGAGAAACCCCAGACACAGAACTAGCAGGACGGTCAGGCAAAAGAGATGCCTGAGTGGTCAACTAAAGCTACCTTGAAGCACTTCCTCTTTTCTCATTCATTGTATAAGTAAATGAACTTAAGCCAGAGGCCGATTTCACAAAACAGCTAATTAGTCTACCACTACCTGCTTATTAAAAGCAAAGCTAAAAACCCTGGGTACGGGGCATATATGTACCTATATATGGTGTAAAAGAATCACAGTCCCATCAAAGCTGTTCCTCTGAGAGTCTCTTCCTTAGTGAACAGTTAGACAAACAGGAAACACTCTAGTGCAATAAATACCAGGAAAAGCAATCTCCCAAAGAATGCATCTTCACAGTAAGGGTTTGCAAGTCACAGCTGGCCTGGCAATTTTTAATTTTCCATTGTATTGTCATAAATTTTGTAAAATTAAATCAAAAAAGTGATGCTATTTGGGATGCAAATTGAAAATTAACATTAGTCAGAGATGTTCTCAGCTCATTTGAAAGGTGAGGTTGACTGAATCAACTAATTTGTTGGTTTGAAAGTAACTGAACAAGGATCTTGGTCTTTTAGAAGAATATTATTCATGAAATAGAAGAGACACTTCTGTGTTCTACCAGCAAATATTTACAAAGCACCAGCACTAACCTTGTGCTATATAGGGAGTGTTCTCCTCTCTGACCAGCGAACATATGGGACGAGGGGCTGGGGCTGGCGGCCTGTTCAAGATAAAAGACCTGTGTTCTTTCCTTTTCTTCTCCTCCTCTTCAGCCAGTATGAAATCATACACAGATTCATCCAATTTTGCAGAAGTATACGGGTGTTCTTCCTCACTGTCTCCCTCACAGGTATCTTGGTCTTCTCTGTAGCATGCTATCAGGAGTCCATCACCACGTTCTCTTTCACTTCTGTTCTCCACAAAATTCTTCTCTGAAAAAGTGAGGAATTGTGTTCCATATATAGGGTAAAGAAAGGATATTAAGACCTAACCTAAAGCTTTAGAGTTTCCTAAAGTAACTCAGAGACCTATTTTCACTTGTAAACTAAAGCACTCTGATTTTCTGAGGCTTCTGATCATCTAAGTCAGTCGAGAGGATGTCCTAGAGGAATAATTGCAACTTCAGGGCCTCCTCATGATTTCACATCAGATTATAAAAAATAGATGCTTATCTATTAGCTCCAAAATAAATGGGCTTATTTAAAAGAAATACTGAGTGTCCCAGTTGCTCCCACAAGGGTCACACAAACAGGTCCTTTAATAGCGAAGCCAAGTAATCGGTACCTGTGGCCCTCAGCACTTTGGAAATTCAGGTCGTTTGTTCGCTGTTGCAACAATGACTTAAGAATTGAAACTTATTTTAGAAAATGCTGGGTTTTGTCTTTCCTGCATCTTCAATATCTCACTTGGTTTTCAGTGCTTTAAGATGTACTGTGGGACAGGTGACAAAAATTCAAAAAGCCCCTTACAACGTAGATGAAATTTATGACCTCTTGTAATCTATCCAAAACCTCACACCCCAATGACTTCCCTGACTCTCTGTACTCCCTGTATTTCATGTTTTATAGTAAAACTATTCAGAACTTGCTTTCCTTTAGGTTTTATATTTTAGAGCATTAAAAGGAATTGATGTGTTTCCCGATACCTGGCTTTGTTTGAATTTGTCTTTAAAAACCCCACAAACTGCTAAGAGTTAGAAGCTGTTACTGAAGCTGGTGTTCCATAAATGTTTATAACTTCCTTGTGCTGATTACCCATCTTTCCTGCAAAAACAGTAGACCTGCCTGGAATTCTTGTACCAAGTCCTGGTTTCCTTGTGTTATAATCTACTGCCTGTACATGTGGCTCTGCTAAACTAGGCTGTGGCCACTACTGGTGTTGTCAATCCTTTGGCCGCTATTTAAAGAATTGTTTTATCTATTTGTGGGTTCAGAGGAGCTAAACAATCTTGTAAGTGGGATACATTTATAAATGCAATGTGTCATTTATAAATTAGGTGTATTATTAATACATACTATCAATATGCATTCTGGCTAGGATATAAAAATGTTTTAAACCAAGTGGGATTAATATACCTGCCATATTTAATCGGAAAAACCAATTTGTTTCCACTTCACTATAAAAGTTCTGTTTCTTCCTCTGTAGGATATTCTTTCTTTCAACTCCCACAGGGTGCTCTCATGCCACTGCCAAAACAAAGACTTCAAGAGGGGACTTGCCTTTTAGGTATTCCATTACATATATACATGTGTGTGTGTGTATATTTATATATACACACACACACTTAAAGTATACTTAAAGCCACTTACTTAAAGTAAGGTATACTTTAGGTAAGTAAGGTATACTTTAGGTATACTTTAAGTAAGTGGCTGACTAAAAATATGTAGCAATGACTCATTAGAGCTCCCCTTTGAAATTCCTCACTTAGAGGAATTCTGATACCCCCCACCCCACTCCCTAATGATGAAACTAAGGCTAACATTTCAGGAAAACTGACAGCACGTTATAAATGAACTGTTCACACAGGAGCATTTTCAGACAAACTCTGCCTTACCAGCAGAGGATTCAGCAGAGGACACTACACAGCTGAGAAACTTTCTCTGCCAATACTCGCATAGAGACAGCTGGGATGTGGCAGAGCGCTCCTCATTACTACGTAATGGTATAGCCACAAGAGCTATATCAAGACAGGCATTTATATCAAACCTACACTAACAAATCCTGTAGGCCAAAGATGACCCCTCATCTATGCACACATAGAGCTGCAGTTGAGTATTTCGTGGGAAGCAAAATGCTTATTTAATTAATTTTATTCTGTCCCTCTTAGAATCCACCTGTGACCTCCTGCATAGAGCCAGCTTCTTCTTTCACAGCAGAAAACGGGATGAAAATATACCTATAACTTTCTAGCCTTACAGCCTGGTATTTCTGTCTACTTATGTGAACTTCCAAGTACTTGGTGATGGTAAAGACTCTAATAGGTTATGCCACATTTAAAACCAGAGTTAACAGTAATAAGCACTGGAGAAACTGAGAAGCTATTTGTGCACACAACTAGCAGTAGCATCCATGACAAATAAGTTTGGTTTTTTCCTACGTGACCATTTAAGACTGGTATTTAAGCTTGAATTCTTTTGCATACTTATTTTTCCCAGTGAGAAAAAATGATAATCATCCTTTCTGAAACAGATGCAAATAGTATTTTTGGCTTCTCATCATTTGAATCAAACTACAACACTAAATTTGAGGTTTTTACCCTAGGGGAGAAGTATTAAAAAAAAACGAAAAAAAAAAACAAAAAAGAAGAGTAAAGCATGTCATTAAAGGTCACAATTTCTCTTTCAATCTGCACACAATACAGCTTTTTGTTTCTAACCACAACATTGGCTGAAATGTAATAAAATACTACATTACTTCTCTCCACACAGTCACGTTCTATTAATTCTACCTGTGAAATTCCAAGATGTATTAAATCAAGATAGTATTTAATAATTTAAAATGGTAAATATTTAAGTCAACTTGACAAAAATACAAGCTCAATCTTTTGTTTCAAGCCTCTCTTCTAAATCCAATGCATCATGTATTGCTTGGCAGCAATCTCTGATGGGCAGAGTGAGGAAAACCTGAAACCTGAATCCAGCAGCCCCTACAACAGTATTAGCTGACATACCTGGTCATGAGTACCTCGATGCAGCAAAGTTCAAATGCACATGCTTGTTTTGCAGAATTAGGGCCATACTGCCTCGCTACAGCCATTACAAGAAGCGATCATACATAATCTCTACAGCAGCACCTAGTCTGCACTTGCACATGTTTGTATCTACGGTTATTTTCTTCCCAAGACTGTACCTTGAGATAAATTGTGCAGACTGTCCTGTCCCAGGATGCCAGGCAGATCTCGAGGAGGAGGAGGGGGTGGCCTCTTACAGAAAAAGATGTCTCTTCTGTTCTCAAGGTTGTCAGGTATGCTGGCATACAAATTGTCAGGACTGTTGTGAAAGCTGTATGAATCTTCCTCTTCTTGATCTTCATGTTCTGTCTCCTCTCTGCTGTCTCCTACATCATCTTTCTTCTCCTCATCCACCTCAGCTTCTTGTTGGCATCTTGATCCAATTCCATATTGATCTCCTCCTGGGTTCTGCTTGGCTTTTAATGTTAAAAAATGCATTATTTCATTTAAAATTCACCATCTGGAAACATTTCATGTTTCGAGGATTCCCACAGAAGCAACACAATGCCTAATAAAACTTTTATGAACTAATACAGTTGGAAAGCTGTCAAATATATACTGTCAGTGAACAGCTTTTTAAATATTTACCAAATCAACAGTGGAATTTTTGATTATATCTTGCTACTCTGATACACACCATCTTCATGCACGCAATGTTAAACTTTTCTGAGTTGCTGTCAGAATGAAATCATGCACCTTTCTCTTGCCTCTGTAATATATATTACTTAACTTTCAATGCAGAACAGTGCGACACTTAACTAAAATAAAGCTGTAGCTCACACAGTTGTGTAACTTGTTTTTATACACTGGGGTTTGGATGCTTATTTAAATCTCTCTAAAATGAAATAAACATTTCCCCTTGGAGACATGGCTGTACTCCGGTGGAAATGAAGCTCTTCTGTCTTTAGTGGCCCACGCACCACGGAACAAGAATATAGTGGAGGGATGTGAAAGTATGCATTTTTATCACTATGTACAGCATCAAGATTTGGGTAGTCAACCTCAGCAATGTAAGAGAGTAAACTATACAAGTCCATCAGCAGACTTACAGTCAATGCATAGCAGGTAACAGGGAGCCCTTGAGGCAGGTGTCCATTCTGAGTTACCCTTTGGTGACGCCTTTCTTGCACCACTGATTCAAACGGGAGGTGTATTGCCCCAGATACTGACTTGTTGCATACTGGAATGAGTGGTTTGTCTCAAACAATCTGTTTTGCAAGATAACAGAACCCGCAGGGGCAGGGTAACGTTTTGCGGACTGGCTCTTGCCTCAGGAGGGGCTCCATACTGCGAGCATCTGCATGGCGGTGGCCTAGAGCCCCCATCCTCCGAAGACTGTAAAGGCCTGCAGAGTCCCGATCTCAAAGCAACCGCCCTGACAAACTGGACATTGTGCTCTGGTGGGGTCCTCATTTGATAAGACATCCAGACACTGTCCCTGCAAGGGTCCCTGCAAGGGACCCCTGTCCGGTGGCCACCCTGATAAGCAGGATACTGCCCCTATTCGATAAAGGAACAGGCAAGCGGGGCGCTGCAGAGGCAGAGTGCCTTCGGGCGAAAGCCCTGTGTAAGGACACTGAATGGGGTCATTGCTCGATCAGCCCGGTTGGGGGCGGGGTATCAAAGGACCACCTGGGACCCCCATTCCCCACCGACTCATTTCCAGAACACTCTAAAACTCAAAATGTCTACTATCTGTACCTCCACACAGGAGGGGCTGCCCCTGTAGGCAGTGCCTCCCCTTATATGAAGGCTGTTCCCTGCAAACTGGGAGAATTCAGCTGTTTTCTAGATTCAGAGCGGAGATCACTGATGTCCAGATTTACCAGGAGGGGTGGTTGCCCTGAGGTATTACTGAGCGATGCCTTTATTAACACGACTGAAACCCTCACCTGCCTTCCCCTTCTCCTAGGACATCTGCCCTCCTTGGAAGTTGCAGTAACATGTGGAAATTGAAATTAATAAAATAATCTGCCCCCTCTCTTTGTCTATAATCCTGCTTGCTTGATGCAGCACATGCTTTGTTACAGATAAAGCTTTCTCAGAACATGACTTACTTGCAGCTGGTGGAGTTTCTGAGCCTAACATAATCACATAAGTGTCGTCTTCGGCATCTTCCTTCCAATTGGTGATGTTATCTGTTGTATTAATCTAGAAAGAAAAATAAAGGAGAACATGTTCTGGTGACATCATCCCCAAGCAAAACAGTGCAGGACCAGTGAGGAAATCATTAAGTGGAGGAGAAATGGGAACATTTGCTTCTTTTGGTTCCTTTCAAACCTGGTGTATTTCGCAAGAGATTGCAGCAGAGATATCTTTCCTACCTTCACACTCTGTCCATATAATATGCAACATTCTACTAAGGGGAAAGTGGAGACAGAAACATTTGCATTTGCAACTATGTAGCAGAACACGTACTATAGGCCAAAGGAACGGGCATATCAGGGTACATACAAAGGACACAAGGTTCTGCCATGAATCACAGAATAGTTTGGGTTTCAAGGCCATCTAGTCCAACTCCCCTGCCATGAGCAGGGACATCTTCACCTAGATAAGGTTGTTCAGAGCCCCGTCCAGCCTGACCTGGAATGTTTCCAGGGATGGAAAGATTGCTCACTTGACCCATCCCATCGGGAAGTCTGCTGCCTCCCTGGGGCCCGGGCTGGGGCCGTGGCTAAGGAGCGCCCTAGTCTGGTACGGCCCTCTGGTTACTACCCACGGTTGGTTATCCAGGTTGGCAGTGATAGGATTGCTGAAAGAAGTCTGAAAGCGATCAAAAGGGATGGGAACTGGAGTGGTTGAAAGATCAGGAGCACAGGTTTTCCTCAATCCCACCAGTGGCAGGGACTAATACTGAGAGGAACAGGAAAGCTCATCTGATTAACATGTGGCTTGGAGGCTGGTGCCATTGGTGGAATTTTGGTTTTTTGATCACAGGGAGGTTTACACGGCACGGGGCCTGATGGTGAGAGATGGAGTTCAGCTGTCTCAAAGGGGGAAAAAGATTCTTGTGCATGAGTTAGCGGGGCTCATCGAGAGGGCTTTAAACGAGGTTCGAAGGGGGTATAACCAGGCTCACTAGGGGTGGCATGCCAACATTGCGGGTGAAATCGATAGCCCAGCTCAAGTGCATCTACGCCAATGCACAGCATGGGCAACAAACGGGAGGAGCTGGAAGCCATTGTGCAGCAGGATGGCTGTGACTTAGTAGCCATCACAGAAACACGGTGGGATGACTCTGACTAGAGTGCTGCAATGGATGGCTATAAGCTCTTCAGAAGGGACAAACAAGGAAGGAGAGGCGGTGGGGTGGCTCTGTATGTTAGGGAGTGCTTCGACTGTATAGAGCTCAACAAGCATGTTCTCATGGGAGACTTCAATTTACCAGATGTCTGCTGGAAATACAACACGGCAGACAGGAAACAGTCTGGGAGGTTCCTACAGTGTGTGGAAGATAACTTCCTGACACAGCCAGTGAGTGAGCCTACCAGGGGAGATGCCTCGCTTGATCTAGTGTTTACGAACAGAGAAGGACTGCTCAGAGATGCTGTGGTCAGAGGCCATCTTGGGCTTAGTGACCATGAAATGATAAAGTTCTCAATTCTTGGTGAAGTAAGGGGAGGTGGTGTCAATTAAACCACTACCATGGACTTCGGGAAGGTAGACTTTAGCTTGTTCAGGACACTGGTTGAGAGAGTTCCTTGGGAGACAGTTCTGAAGGGCAAAGGGGTCCATGAAGGCTGGACATTCTTCGAGGAGAAAGTCTTAAGGGCAGAAGAGCAGGCTGTCCCCAGGTGCTGTAAGACGAACCAGCAGGGATGATGACTGGCCTGGCTGAACAGGGAGCTTTTGCTGCAACTCAGGAAAAAAAGGAGAGCTTACCACTTTTGGAAGAAGGGGCAGGCAACTCATGTAGGGTACAGGGACCTCACTAGGTCATACTGAGAGAAAATTAGAAAGGCAAAAGCCCAGACAGAACTCAATCTGGCCACTGTTGTAAGGCATAATAAAAAATGTTTTTACGAATACATTAATGAAGCTCACTCCTGTATTGGATGTGGAGGAGAACATGGACACCAAGGATGAGGAAAAGGCTGAGATACTTAATGCCTTCTGTGCCTCAAATAGTTGGACAAGTTATTTCCAGGTTATTCAGCCCCCTGATCTAGAAGACAGGGCTGAAGGGCAAAGGGGTCCAGGAAGGCTGGACATTCTTCGAGGAGAAAGTCTTAAGGGCAGAAGAGCAGGCTGTCCCCAGGTGCTGTAAGACGAACCAGCAGGGATGATGACTGGCCTGGCTGAACAGGGAGCTTTTGCTGCAACTCAGGAAAAAAAGGAGAGCTTACCACTTTTGGAAGAAGGGGCAGGCAACTCATGTAGGGTACAGGGACCTCACTAGGTCATACTGAGAGAAAATTAGAAAGGCAAAAGCCCAGACAGAACTCAATCTGGCCACTGTTGTAAGGCATAATAAAAAATGTTTTTACGAATACATTAATGAAGCTCACTCCTGTATTGGATGTGGAGGGGAACATGGACACCAAGGATGAGGAAAAGGCTGAGATACTTAATGCCTTCTGTGCCTCAAATAGTTGGACAAGTTATTTCCAGGTTATTCAGCCCCCTGAGCTAGAAGACAGGGATGGAAAGAAGAATAACACCCCCCCCCCATAATCCAGGAGGAAGCAGCTAGTGACATGCTATGCCACCTGGGCACTCACAAGTCTATGGGGCCGGACCGGATTCA
>KL259882.1:8207-30482 GCA_000699545.1 Podiceps cristatus | reverse complement strand
AAGGCCCTGGGGGGGTTGGCTGATAGCGGCTGAACATGAGCTGGCAGTGTGCCTGGGTGGCCAACATCATCCTGGTCTGCATCAGGAATAGTGTGGCCAGCAGGAGTAGGGAAGGGATTGTCCCCCTGTACTTGGCACTGGTGAGGCCACACCTTGAGTGCTGTGTTTGGTTTGGGGCCCCTCAGTACAAGAAGGACATTGAGGCGCTGGAGCGTGTTCAGAGAAGGGCAACGAAGCTGGTGAAAGGTCTGGAGAACAAGTCCTATGAGAAGTGGCTGAGGGAACTGGGGTTGTTTAGTCTACAGAAGAGGAGGCTGAGGGGAGACCTTATTGCTTTTTACAACTACCTGAAAGGAGGTTGTAGTGAGGTGGGTGATGGTCTCTTCTTCCAAGTAAATAGTAATAGGACGAGAGGAAATGGCCTCAAGTTGCGATAGGGAAGGTTTAGATTAGATATTATGAAAAATTTCTTTACTGAAAGAGTGGGCAAGCACTGGAACAGGCTGCCCGGGGAAGTGGTGGAGTCACCATTCCTGAAGGTGTTAAAAAAATGTAGATGTGGCACTTTGGGGCATGGTCTAGTAGGCATGGTGGTGGTGTTGGGTTGACGGTTGGACTTGATGACCTTAAAGGCTACTTCCAAGCTTAATGATTGTATGATTCTGTGATTCTATGGGGCTTCTTCCACCTCTCTCGGCAACCTGTGCGAGTGCTGAAGTTTGCACAGCAAGGATTGAAGCTAATTGATCTTAGCACTGCGCCGGGCTGTTCAGACAGTTCCCAACTCTGCTCCCAATTGCAGAAGCACTCATAGGTAATGAGAAAGATTAGTAACAGAGAAACAGAAAGGCCATGGGACATCACTGAATAGCTCAAGGATGCACAGAGTGCAAGAAATCTCTGGATAGCTCATTACAAACAGTTCCTGTATCCTAGTGGTCGGTACCAAAATCCACGTGTCCACTGAATAAACAGAAACGGGAACTACAAAGCATGTTAGCAGTTCTACCTCAGTGTCCAAAGGCAGCAAAGTGTTGCTTCTTGTTCCTCTAGAAAGCTGTTACGGTCACATAGCGCTATTCAAAATGACCCTCAAGAGGATCAGAACAATTGGTTCTATAAAATGTTACCAGTGTATTTCTTCAAGCAGAAGAGGTACAAACTTCTGCTCACCCACAGCTACTAAGAGCAAAATCGTAACACAACTACAGTTTTCTTAAAATACACAACATACACTTGTTAATTGCCGATTTTCAAAACAATTGGAATTCAAAAGGTGACAGTTTTTTGCAAGGAACCCAGCAAGACCTTGATTCACATGTAATATGAAACTATCCTGCATAGGCACAATGGAGCCCTCAAAAATTATTTGTGAATCTTGAATCACAAAATGTTAACTCTGGGGGGTTGAATACACCAACCCCAAAGCAGGCAGGGAAACTGCATGGTCCATATATCATCCAGTCTTCGAGATGAATTACAAGCGGATTTGTGGATAGTGAAGTCAAGAGGAAGAACCTATGAGCAGCTATAGGCTCCTGCATGGCACAGATACTGATTCTCATGAGCTCGTGCCAGACTCTCAAGACGTCTGTTCCTAGTATCCTGCTGCCTCCTGGCATCCACAGACACTGTTTCAGGGGCAGAATTCTCAGGCCTTAAATTAGTATCACTGTGTGAAAGGGGAAAAAAAATGGAGAAATAGTGGTTTTTTTCTGGGGAACTGAGAATGCCTTCTTCCCTACTGCTCTTGTACACCACCATCTCATGAATGCCAGTCTTGAGACAGTGAACCCGTCAGACTGTGCATCAGGTGCCTCCCTGGCCCACTTTGCTTCGCTGCTTTAAGAATACACCTTGATCTCCAAAAAGCTATACCTGCCGCCAACAATAAAGTATCAATATCGGTCTTCTACTCCCATATAATCTGCACATCAGTGAGAGAATCCTCTCTTCTGCTTGAACTTCCCCGTCATTTATCTGGTTCCTCTACACTTCACAGAAACAGGATACCTCTTGAAAGCCTTGAAGTTAGAGCTGTTCAGAGTATTTTTTTTTCAAAAGATTTAGGCCTGCATGTGCTAAATGTAACCATACAGTTGGGGGGAAAAAAAAAAAAAAAAGGTCTTCTGGTAATTTCTGTATTTCTCCAGTGAAGAGCGGATGTGTGCAGAAGAAATCAAACAAGCAGAGGTCTAGATGTATTATGCTCGCTGCCATTACAGTGGAGTACCACACCAGAGAAATGTTCAAGGTGTTCGCTTTTATCTTTGCAAACATGAAGTATGCACGGAGAGGTAGTTGGTTGAATGAGGTCAAAGGGTAAGCGGAAGAAAGAAATGGCACTTTCTGATTGCCACCTTTGGCATAGATATTTCTCAGCTGAAGGAAACTTGATAATGCTGAATCTTAGGGAATTCAGGATGCAATTCAGGAGTTTAGCCCCTGACTATACTGCCTAAAAGGTCTTCTGAACCTGGGAGACACACAAAAGCTAAACAGATGGAAACAGTCTTTAACTGAATACATTTACACTAGAAAAAGATTCTGTATAATGCATAAATTGTTGAGAAAAGCCTCCTGTGACACTGGGCATAATGACACTGTGCAGCTGAAAATGGTGCAGTGTCTCCAAAGGCGGTGTAGAGTGTTTTTATCTAAGAATGCAAAGCAACGTAGCTAAATCAGAATAATGCCATGGCTCAGCTTGCAAACCTTGCCATGATGCCCTGAATTAATGCCCACTACTTTTAGGTTTGCAGTGTCTTTTATATGGGCTGGGCTACGTAATTTGAAGGGAATGTAATGGCATAGCCAGCATGATGTTTCTACAATAGAATTTAGGGTGTGGTGTAGAATACGCACACAGACCTGAACTTTAAATTCTTTTGAGTCTGTTTGGCTGAAAACAGCCCTTTGATTTACACTGAGATTCCTTATGGATGTCAAACCACCTTCCAAAGGAAGAAGTAGCTTTATTGGAAACCGGTATTACAAAAAAAGGTATAAAAAAGTTGTTGTCAGCACAGAACTGCTCACAACAGACCACTCTAAAGGGCTCTAAAGGTTTGAAACTCTAGTTTGCGAGTTAGCAAGTAAAATTTCCTTACTTCAAGATGCAACAGGAATCTTGGAATGAACTGAAAGTCCTCTGAGAGACTGGTGATGTTTCAAGTCCTAAGATTAAATGCCACCTCTCAGCATCAAAAGGTAGATACTTAATTTTCTGTCAGTTATGTATTTTAACTGTTTTGCTTAAGCTTCATGACATACTAAAGACTTTCAAAAAGGCCAAGTCTTTGAATAGCTTCAAAGCTGCTCTCCTCATACAAAGCCTGATTTACTTCAGTTATTTACTCAGGAATGACATTAGCATAATGATTATAACCATCTTGTCAGCATTTTTTGCAATGCTCTTCTGAACAGCCACCTTTTTAAAGGCATTTTTTCCAAAGATTTCCTCCTTATACAAAGTTTCTTACCCCTCAAAAATACTTCTCTCCAGTGAGTATGTACTAAGAGGGATTCCTGCCCCTGGCAAGGGCCCACACCACCATCAAAATGTGGTGCATCGTACCTTCTTGTTCATTGAGGCGTGAAACATTAAAGAATTCAGAGGAATCTAACCCAACAGCAATACTGTATGAAGTTACGGCAAGAGTGGGAAGAGCTTCATTTATAAACAGTAACTCACAGGTAAATATATCAAGCACAGCTCACATTAGTCTTTATGTATAAGACATAAATGGATATATAATATATCCATACCTTATATTCCTAGAAACAAAGTAACACAGAAATCCTTACGGTACATTGCTCAACAGCTTTCAAAATCAGACCTTCATGCTTAAATTGAGCCTGGGACAATGTTTAGAGTAATAATTCATGAATTCATGTGATTCTTACGTGCTTGATTCCACTGTTTTCCATTTGTCTCCTTATTAATTGTCCTTTTCTTCTAGAAAACTGGATCGTAATAAGTTGAAATTCAACCGTATTAATATATATACACAATCTTTTTTACACTGAATAATTACATCCTTTGTAAGTCTAAATTCAGACTCACATCTTTATTTCATCTTATTGTACTGACATTTCTTAAAAAAAAGAATTAAATGTACATAACAGGCTTCCACATCTGTGTTGTAGTTGGGGAATTCATGCTTTTTCCTATGTCCTCAGTCTTTCTGGATCGCAGCAATTAGGAAAATTGCTGGATAAAGTCCTTAGCATTGCTTTCGACCAGACAGTCTCTTTAGTTAGGGACTGAATTATAAAAGAACTATTATTCCATGGAATTTATCTCCCTGATGTGAATAGGGTAGTTCATAGAAGTGCACTGGAAGATTTAAATTGTTTTATGGACTAACAAAGAGTTGCTTGTTTAGGCTTAAATATCAAGTACAGCATTAAAATGCTGACATGAACTCAACGTTTTGTGTCTCTGTTTTGACGTATCTGTCATCCCTTCTGTTGATCACCCTCTTGTTTCTTGCAGACTTTGTCTTCTCGAGGCACAGCTCTGTGCTTCCAGTGTTCAGCGTCACTGTACCTGATCGCTCACACGCCACCTTGGCGAACTCTTAAATCTGAACAAGGAACACCATTGCAGAACCACTTCCAACACTAAGTGAAATGTAGATTCTTTGGGGTCAGTGCATCCTAAAGAAACAATCACTATCTTCTCTGAATATCGTTATAAAAGAAAACCAAGCAAACATGGACTCGTTTGCACTCATACTTTCAGTATCTTATCTTCTTTCTCTTCAGTGCAGACCTCAACACTGCATACAGTCCGTTCTTAAATGTAAAATCAACACAGCTTTGAAAACCTGGAAGTAGATGTGAACTGGGGACATTTCAAAACTCCGTGTAATTGGATAAGAGTATACCCACCAATTACTATGCTGGATCGTGGAGTTGGAAGGAATTTGAAAAATCTTTCTATCCAAGTTGCTAAGAGGGTACTGAATAGTACAGGAACCAGGATGACTCTAATGAATAAGCCTTTCCATTATGACAATGAATTGTTGAAAACTAGCCTTACAAAAACATTTCTTATTAATTCTTATCTTTCTTGTTAGCTGCATTTCATTTTGTGCCTTTGTCTTTCTCATAATGTCCTGAAGTGCCTATGCTGCACTTCTGCCTTTGACCTTCATAACCTGATACAGTTTCTCATGGAATGAAGTCTCATGGACTTCATTCTGTTTGGCGCTGTTCTCTTACTACACTTTCAATCTCTTCTCCAGAGTGAGGTACACCTGCACATAGATACACGCCCCCTTTTTTTTTTTTTTTTTTTTTTTTTTTTAATTTACTGCTATTATGTTCCCATTCCTATCAAAGGAACTGTATATAATATCTTAGATCCTGCTCACCAAATGTCTGGACATCCTCAGTGACTTTCTCTTCTCCGTTTACAAAGAAAAGAGTCCTCTAGTAATTTCCTTCACCTTAAACATCAAAACCTTACCAATGCATTTAAAAAACTTGCTGGATAATGTCTCCTGCTGTATTCCGTTTCGGGTGATCTGGACCTCAGAGCAAGCATACACATTGATGTGTACACAGACACATCACTTTTTCCCATTTCCCCTTCATTATGTTACCTGAACAAGCTATACTCTTTCATATACCCATATAAATTATTTTATCAGCTATCTGTTACACAAATGAATTGCAAGTTTGGCCACATAAAAGAACTGCATCCTCACCTTGATTTCTATTTTTTTTTTGATTTTTTTTTATACAATTACCTAAGTTTTTTGAGCACTGGCCTACTTTTCTCTTCCTTATTATTTCTTTAAGCTAAAAATCTTCTCCAAATGAACTTGGTAAAGAAACTTCTGTTCCTGGTTTGCGGACCACAATACAAATCGCTAGTGATCATCTATGATTCTGGAAAAAGGAGACAGCATAAGCAAACTAAGCCTCAATTTATTTTTCAGAACAAGAAACCCTAATATGATCATGAGTTCTCTACTCAAATAGAGAGGGATATTTTTTCATCTATTCAATTCAAAGCAATGGCATGAACACCAAGAGAAGATATGCTGGCTTCCTTCTAAAAACATATGCTGGATTCTTCTAAAAAAGCTCTATTTCTCAAAACAACCAACCAACCAACCCACTCCCAGACAAACAACCAATCACCCTGCCCCCCTCCCGCCCCGTTTCCACACCTTCTCTAGTGCAAAGTGGAACGTCTCTTCCAGCTAACTTAAAAATAAAACTATGAATTCGTTTTTCCTAAGTGACATAACTTTTCAGTAATTTCATGGCCTTTTCCATGTGACTTCCTGACTTAACGGAAACCTTATTGATCTCTTCACAAACTGCACAACTGAAAACCAGGATTACCTCTCATAAAAAAACCCCAAACATAGAAAAAAATGCAGCTGGTCTTTCCACAAAATCTACTTTCATGTATGTTGTAAAGATGTAGAAACAGATTAAATGTCATTTAAAATACTGCCCCACTTCACGTTCTTTGTTCTATATTGGCTTTTCTGATCTTGGAAGCAGAAAAGTATTTTCTCAAATGATTCCATCAGTTCATGTACCATTACTGAATCATCTGTTGGTTTTGACCCTAACATGCTCATTTGGAAACTCAGCGCTCTTCCTTACCTAGCATTAAAGCATCATCATAATATAGTTTTTACCCCTACAATGCTTCCGAGTGCCTTATACACAGCCAGCTCTGTCTGCATTTTAATGTTAGCTGCTTTTGGATGAGTGAGACATCCACATTTCATTTAGAAAGGACATAAATTTGGCAAAATCAGGACTAGATTCCAACTCTCTAAATCCTACCAGAATAACGATTTTAAGGCTAACTTTATGGAGTACTTCAGGGTAGTTTCTGATGGGCAAGAATTCCCACTTTGGTGACAATGAAGACAACCTTGCCTTCCAGTAAGAACTGGTGTTGGGATGAGTGTGGAGAGCCCTTCCCCAACAACCAGGGCTGTCCTGGCCTACGTGTATGAGGTGGCTTACTCTGTGCCACCTGCTCCCAGAAGACAGTATCAACAATAAAACAACGCTTTCCTCTGTGACTAGATATCAAGTGGCATACTTGGCAGGCTATTTATTTCCATGGGAGGTGAACTATACTGGCAAAACCAAAAGCTCTGTCCCGTAGCCCAAGCAGGGTGCTGGGTGCCTCCCAGGGGAAGGACTTCTTTCTGCATTAACCAGAGGGCTTCAGGGCATTTCTGGCTGATGTGGATAACAGACCTCACCAGGCGGAGATGACGGAGGTGAGAAACTTGCATTGCTTAACAGGACACAACCATAGCTGTAGCATCCTCTCACTGGGAGTGAACTTAAGCACAGAGGAAAAAGGGATGGAAATGGGGTAAGTCATCTCAGAATCTCATGACAGAAAGAATTAAAGGAAGAAATTCTTTACAATGAGGGTGGTGAAACACTGGAAGGGGTTGCCCAGAGAGGTGGTGGAGGCCCCATCCCTGGAAACATTCAAGCCCAGGTTGGACGGGGCTGTGAGCAACCTGATCTGGGTAATGGTGTCCCTGCTCTCTGCAGGGGGTTGGACTAGATGGGCTCTGGGGGGACCTTCCAGCCCAAAACATTCTATGAGCCTATGATTCTATGAATTGTTTTCCTTAGCTGGATGTTTCCTCCATTTCTCTGTCCTAGTCATACCGGACTTGTTTTCTGAAGAATTTGTTCTTGCTTTCAGAGAAACTGGATTGAAACACAGTAGCTGGACCTCTTTTCCAGCCCCAGGCGATTTGGTCGTAAAACTCCTCAGACCTGCCAACACTGTCTGCTTAGACCCTAGATGCAGCAACCGAAGCAGAAGGGACCTCAAATATACTGCCGTGTGGCATTCATCTTCGCAGTTATTGCTCCTTTTGCCTCTCACCCTTACTATGGTCTAGCCTATACTGTACCTTTTGTCACCAGGCCTGCCAGAGCTTTCCAGAATGGAAAGGTGAGAACTGGATATACTGTAGGAGATATTTTCCATTTGCATTCTCCTTACTCCAGGAAATAAGAGCAGACAATTTGGCAAACACTTTCCTTCATTCAGTTCCACCTGTACCCCCGAGCTACAGCCTAGTGACCAGCCATTCTGGTTATAAAAATTTTTCTAACTCTCAAGTCTGCATTAATGTTACTAATATTCACATATTCTACAATGTAAAATATTCATCAAAGTATTGGAATTCTTTAAGTATTTATTACTCATTTTACTCGGGGCCCTGTATGAGCACCTGGAGCAATGACTGAAGAAGCCAGCTTCATAAAATTGATTGCATGCATGAGGACAGATCTAACATTTCTGTTCATTAGCTTTATTAATGTTAAGCACTTTTACTACCCCATTACCTTGCTTGGTAACTCATGCTTGCACAAAAACAGATGAGAAAACACAGATTTCTCTAAAGCATAAGCACAGTGAAACATTCAATACAGTGTTATAATCAAGGACAAAAACCACTTGAGAATCTCACCTGGTTTTAAAGCTGAGCAGGTGGGAAGAAAGGGGGTGGAGAGAAGCTTTGCTGGACATGTTCTGCCATGAAACGCTGAAAACAGAGCAGTTTTAAAGCAGTGTGAGCTGGATCCAGCCCTTGAAACACTTGAACTTGGCCTACTGACCTAAGCAAGACTTGTCTTGGAGAAAGCCAAGAACAGCGTATCTTATCCTGTCAGCCCAAACTGCTGCCTTCTTCTGCTTGCGTCCCTTCTGTCAGAGAAAACTGATGCGCAGGGCACTGCCTTCTCAGAGAGCGTGGCTGAGCCATCCCTGATGCACTCGGTGCTGCTGTACAAAGTGGGCCCTCAGCTCCATCCTCCTCCACTTCACCACGGATGAGGGAGCATGTGTGCCCCAGCTCTGCACCACATCTTTGACTCACGCATATCTCAGGCTGTGCCCAGAAGCTGCACGTGCAGCATTGCTGAGCCAGAGAGATCAGCACATCCAGCGCCCAGAAGTGAGTTAGAAGATTCTTCTCTGCTCTACTCGTTTACCAGAAAAGTGCAAGGGCATAAAAAGTTTCTGGGATTTTTCTCACTGATGCTGTTCAGTGCTCTGTTTTCCATGATTTCCTTTCAGTTTTCCATGCCTTATTGAGGCCTTGTGATATCAATTCAAGATGACATCCCCAGTGCCTTTAACATCCATTAGCCAGTTAAGTAAGAAGCAATTGACCCAAACCTGTGTCTGCCACAGAAATCAGACAGCAAAAGGAATGAGTATTTAAGATCAGTAACTGTATTTTTGAATAAAGCTCCTCATTCTAGGAACAAAAGGCAATGATTGCTCCATTACTCAAAATGACTTCTCAGAGTAGCAAGCAATCATAATTTCTTGCAACTCCCTCATGCCTTTCTAGTTTCTTGTGCAGCTGCTTACACCATGTGGCTTTTTATCAGGTGACTGGACATAATAAATGCAGTAGTGTGATCACTTCTTAAATTTATGAGCCCTATCCTCATTATGCCTTTTACATACATCCGTTCTGCCTTTAACTCCTAACACTTGGAAGTACTCAAGGTCAGGTAGGGCAGGGCTTTGAGCAACATGATCTACTGGAAGATGTCCCTGCCCATGCCAGGGGGGGCTGGATTAGATGATCTTTAAAATTCTCTTCTGATCCAAACCACTCTCTGATTCTACCTCAGCAGTACACACGACTTTCTTTCAAATGCATGTTCCCACTGCATAAACTCCAGCGTCATCTTTCCCAGAGCACAGATTTCTCTTTTTGGGTCACAGGTGTGTGTAATTGATTTATATGTATTGATTTCAGTTTAACTGATCAGTTTCTGCTTTGTTCGGGTTAGCTCAAATCAGGAGTATCTCATGATCTAATGGATGCACATACTTATGTTCTGATTAAACTAATCCTAACAAATTAGAACAAAACAACACATATGCTAAATTGAGTAGAAAACCAAATAGGGAAATGGAATGACAGTAAAAATAATATTGTGACATTCACAATAATTTGTGAAATTTCTTCTGCATACAGTTTGCCAGAAGTCCCAACAGCTACCATATTTTCTGCAATACTTAAAGATAATAAAGTGTTAGAATTCTCATGCCAATGTGCTGAAAGTATATAAATGCACACAACTACCAAAGACAGATGATTACATAGAATAAAAGAAATGTGACATGAAACACTCCACTGCCAAAATCTAATGATTTTGGGACCAGTTTGGAGTAAATGTATGACTGAAACAGATGATTTGCAGTATATTAAGAAACTAAACAAGTTAAAACATCAATGAATACCCAATTATGGGCTCAGGTATTTTAATAAGAGCAAAAAAGAATTGCTTCGTTTGAAATAATCTATTGTAATCTTAAGTAACTTCCTTCTAGGCTCTCTTACTAAGCGGTTTCATTTGTATGTCTGCCTTTAACTTCATTGCAAGCAGATTTACAGCCAGCCAGCATCCCTGAACTGCTTCCTACTTGCATCATTATTCTATGGAACTTCACACTTACTTTGTATGCCTGTCTATCAAATCATAGTAAACTTTCCGCAACTTTTTTTTAACTCCTGATTTTAACTGAATTGCTGGAAAACAAAGCCCTCCCTTTGTACATATTCACCAGCACTGAGAAGCAAACAATAAATTAAAAACAAACTAAGTAAAAGCTTGGTGTGTTGATTTGTAACCATATGCCTCTTTGTGTTTTAAATGTCCATTTACTATTATACAGCCTTCGTGACTACAGATTTGAGAGAAAACATTACTGCAGGAGAAAGAAAAAGGGATTTCTAAGCACAGAACTTAATTTACTGGTATATATATTTAATTAAATCACTGCAGTCTCCATTTGAAGAAATTATGCTCGCTTTCTCTCTTCTAAGCATTTGTGCTGTTATCTAATCTAACTACTGAGTATCAAAGGATTTTTCTTCCGAGCATTCAAAAATAAAATTCCTCCTCAGACTCATTTTAGCTCATTTCTCCTTCAATGACAATTCTTGTTACTTCACTTTTCACACACCCACATGAAAGTCTTTTTGAAAGACTTTCAAATCTTGTAGAGTATGGATTCTGCTCAACAAAATATCCACTGCTGTTTGACAGGCTGTGTAATCACTGCAAACTCCACAAAAGCACTCCCATCTCACCAACAGGTTAATTTTTCAGTCTCGCAGGATAAGAATTTTTCTTGCTTTTCTTATTTTTTTCCCGGGCAAAACAATAACCATTCTCCAGAGAGCTGCTTTTTCACTTGGTGATAATTACACCATTGGAACTTTCAGTGTAGTTACTAAATTAGTGCTCCCTCCACAGACCAACCGGTAGCAGGGAGAGGAGGTGGAAGATTCATTAAGTAATATCTAGTTTTTGTGCATGCTGCGAGATGAAGATCTGCTTCCATAAGGCTTTCCTGTGGGAATCTAAACAGGATTTATAAATACAGAGGTACTGGGTCTGGCTAGGATGGAGTTAACTTTCTTCATAGCAACCTCTATGGTGCTGTATTGTGGATTTGTCACTAAAGCAGAGTTACCAACACACCCATGTTTTAGTTACTACTGAAGAGTGCTTGTATAGCCTCAAGGCCTTCTCTTTTTCCTCCTCTGTCCCCCTTCCAGTGACTAGGCTGAGGTGGGCAAGAAGTTGGGAGGGGACACAGCCCAATGGATGTCCCATGCCATATAACGTCAGGCTCAGCGATAAAAATGGGTGGAGGAAGAAGAGAGTGGGCTTTTTGGCTTCCAAGGTAGCTGTTGTTTGGAGAATGGCTGGGCATCGGTCTGCCTGTGGGAGGTGGCGAACGATTCCCTTTGCTTCACTTGTTTCCCCCCCCGTCTTTCCTTCACATACTAAACTGTATTTATCTCGACCCACGAGTTTTCTTGCTTTTGCTCTTCCTATTCTCTCTCTCATCCCACTGGAGGTGGGGCAGAGGGGGTGAGTGAGCAGATATGTGGGTGCTTAGCTGCTGGCTACGGTCAAGTCATCACATTAGGTAAGCATACCCCTGTAAAAAAGGACATGTGCAGTGTAACGTTAATTTCTAATGCTTTTCAGGCTATGCCAACATTGGCATCAGCCACTATACACTGCTTCCTCCCAGTAGTTCATGACAGTTCCCAGGAAGCTGTTGTCCAGCTCAAAACTGCTCTGACATAGCTTCGTCCAGACCCCTCACAACTCCAAAACTTGCCCTATAATGGAACAAAAATGCTGTACCTATTATAGAGGTTCCTCAGCTTAAGAGAAAGAGTGTATTTGCAGTGCTTGACTGAGAGATAGGGAATAAGACAGAATTTTAGATCTCATACCTATTTATTTCTGTGTTTGCTTCTCCTACATGGCACATATTAAACCATATTTTTTTATCCAAAGCAAGAAAGTAGCTCTGAAGAGCTCTGTGATTCTCTTGGAAAGTAATAATACAAAAATGTAAGAATTTTGGCTTTGTAAAGTGTAATTATGTTTTAGACAAACATACTATCAGCTAGGGCTGTGAAATGTTTCAAATCCTGCAGAGGCACAGCAGCTAAATAACAGGCAGATAGCAACGCACCTGAAAGGGTAACCAGCCAGTGGAAGAGCAACACATGCGGAGAACTTAAGATAAGCACAACTGAACAGCTTATGCTTAAAGAAGAAGAGTAAATAACTGGTCTTTAGCAAAGTTTTGGGCCACTGAAATAATCGTTGACTCTACCTGGAAGGAAAGGAAGAGGATGGAGAAGGCACTGAGTAAACGCATCAAACGTGCCTACAGCCTACGAGTCGTTCACCCACTTCCCAGTGACATGAGGACAAACATGGCCTGGCTGAGGAAAAGAACAAGCAGCCTTTCAGTACGGCGCGTTTCAAAGCCCCGTGCCCCAGATTACTTAGAAGCATGCCATGCGCTGGAGTCATAGTTGCGTATATGCCACTGGCAGAAAATTTATGATTTATCAGTGAGCTCTAGCTCCCCAGCACCAATAAATTATTCCTCATTTTCTGCTCTGTATTTTATGCATACACTGCACAGTGCTACTCTACTGTGTTAAGCAGATGCTCTATTTTGCACCAGATGAACTACATTTCAGATGCCGATAGTCACAGTATTGTTTGTCATTTGCACTCAAGTAACAGAAATTTCTAAGCTCTCTGGTGACCTCGGAGATTCAGTTCTTCCCTCCTGATCCTGCTGCATGTCCAGAAATGTTTCTTCTTTCACAGAAACTAGCAGGAGCTTTGCTCTGTCTAGCCAACATTTTTTTTTATATCAAAATAAAGGGGAGTGGGATAAAGTGCCTAAATCTGTGAAATGTCATGGTATTTCTAGAATATGTTCCATGAACATATGCTACCAATACAGCACCACTATACACTGTACTCGGCACTGGTGAGTGCTGGGTTGTTTTGGGCACCGCAGTGTAGGAAAGACATTGAGAGGCTGGAGAGGGGACAGAGACGGGGAACGGAGCTGGGGAAGGGTCTGGAGCACAAGTGTTATGGGGAGCGGCTGAGGGAGCTGGGGGTGTTCAGCCTGGAGAAGAGGAGGCTGAGGGGAGACCTTCTCGCTCTCTGCAACTCCCCGAAAGGAGGTTGTAGCGAGGGGGGTGGGGGTCTCTTCTCCCAAGTCACAGGGGAGAGGACAGGAGGAAATGGCCTCAAGTTACACCAGGGGAGGTTTAGGTTGGGTATCAGGAAACATTTCTTCCCTGAAAGGGCTGTCAGGCCCTGGCACAGGCTGCCCAGGGAGGCGGCTGAGTCACCATCCCTGGGGGGATTTAAAGACGGGAGGTGAGGTGCTGAGGGACATGGTTCAGTGGTGGTCAGGCAGGGTTGGACTCGATGATCTTAAAGGTCCTTTCCAACCAAGGGATTCTATGATTCTATGAATAGTCAGAATTTTCATATATAGATTTTTATATTCAGGTTCTTAAAATCACCTTTGCATTCCTAAACAGCAGCTGAGATAAAGAATGAGAACAGTAGCTGAAACAGCAGTTATCTATATTGCACTCAAATGTGTCAATTAAAAAGCTGCTGGTCTCAGGCTGTGCACATACACACCAGCAAAAATTATCTAGTGAAACATTTCTTCTGTGGGGAAAACACTGGTACAACACGTGGTAAAATTAGGCACCTTATGAGAAAAAAAAAAAAAAGCATGAAAAAGGTAAACTACAATTTTCTCTTTGAAACATGTATCATGTAAATTACACCCCTAGTCAATCAGATAAATAATTAGCCACTGTAGAATTTAATTTCCAAAGGCCAACCAAAGGCTTAACTCTGGATTCAAATTTGGTGTATGTATTGGCTTCCAGATTCAAGTATTATAAAATTGTTGCTTGTACCTTGGGCATTCTGCATTACTGTTTTATTTCAGGTACATCTTCACGTATATACTGAAGGATAGCGATACTGTAGGCAAAACAACAGAAAGCAAATCAGAAGACAGGCTCTGCTAGAGACTTCATCTCCTTTTCTTTTTGTAAAATGGAGATGATAATTTTTCATTCTTTAAGCAAGTTTCAGGACTTGGTAAGAGGCTGCAAAATAATTTGAGACCTTTGGACATGCAACCTAATTTGAGACCTTAGGAGAGCTACAAGAATGACCCGAGGGCTGGAGCAGCTCTGCTGTGAGGACAGGCTGAGAGAGCTGGGCTTGTTCAGCCTGGAGCAGAGAAGGCTGCGGGGAGACCTGATTGCGGCCTGTCAGTGCTTAAAGGGGGCCTGTAGGAAAGAGGGGGAGAATCTTTTCAGTAGGGACAGCGGGGACAGGACAAGGGGTGATGGTTTTAAACTGAAACAGGGTAGGTTTAGGCTGGATATAAGGAGGAAATTCTTTACAATGAGGGTGGTGAAGCACTGGAAGGGGTTGCCCAGAGAGGTGGTGGAGGCCCCATCCCTGGAAACATTGAAGCCCAGGTTGGACGGGGCTGTGAGCAACCTGCTCTGTGTAGTGGTGTCCCTGCTCACTGCAGGGGGTTGGACTAGATGACCGCTAGCGGTCCCTTCCAACCCAAAACACGCTATGATTCTATGATTTACTACTTTCAAACTGTAATCTGTTGCCTCAGAAATATATCCTGCATGTATAGAAACCATCCTAAAGTGGCAAAAAAAATGCAGTCTAATTTGGGTCCATTCTGCATACAGCATGAATGAAGTTCATCTTCATGGCTTCTACAAGCCCTCTGACAATCCAGACCCCCAAACAGAGGAGAGAAGGTGGCAACAGACAAGAAGAATACCAAGCTACTTCTTAAAAAGTCAAACCAAGGTACTTGCAACTGAACAAAACAAAATTATTTTCAATGACCTGTTACGTAACTTAAAATACCATTGTGCTTAGAATATTTCTATGGAGATGAACTTCTAATGTTTAGGCAAAAAAACTGTACAACATGGAAAGTGAGTTCACAGGAGATGCTACTAAAAGAAATAAAGGGTTTATTTGTCCTGATTTATAAAGTATTTCTCTCTGAAATGGTCCCGTATCTTAAGGAAAATATCTAGTCCTCTTAGCTTTGTTTGCTCTACGAACAGCAAGAAACCAACAGTGAGCAGTCACCTGTGCTTCGATACTCCTTCCGAGAGCAGATCTATGTGATTTGTACCAGGGGCATATGCACTTCCATTCTCACGGTCTCTCCCTCTAGATGAGAACACCCTTCTTGACCTATGGTGTTGCATTTGTTCCCCCTTCACCACTGCCTGACATCAGCTGTAGTTGCTTTCCCTATAAACCCAGTAAGCATCTAAATATATGTTACCTGTGGTACCGTATCCCCTCAGAATTTTGTATGAACAAATAAGGGTTGAACAGCACAATGCACTGAATTTTATATTTTATACCATAAAATCTGTCACAGCTGAGGAAAGGTCAAACAAATATGAGCATTTTGCATAAATCTGAAATAAACACATTCCCTGACTGATGACTGAAATAAAATTAGTTGCTGCTTGCAGAAAGCAACTGGGTACCTGCTAGAAGTAATAAAAATTACTTTTAATCACATGATGTGTTGAGACCTATTTCTGCTTCAGAAGGGTGAGAGATGTAAAGTCAAATTACAACTTTAAGACACAGACCTATGTAATTTCTGTTAAAAAAAGTCTGTAATATTTTTTCTTCTCGATGTAAGGGGGGAACCAATCAAACCTGGTTAATCAGCCTTCTTTTATGCTAATGACATCAGTATTAGAAAATGCTTAGCAAGCATTTTCACTATGCTCACTAAAGATGTACTTGACAACCATTTCAAAGGCAGCTGCCACTAGATTAGAACTGGATATGAATGTGGATCTCAAATATTACCTTTTCAGTGAGCACTTTCAGTTCTCAAGACCAGAAAGGACAAAATAAAAGCCAAGGCAGAGCAAGACTGTAGAGCAAGAGAGAAAAAGGGGAAAGTAACTTACATCTGACAGTCAGCGCGTGGCTTCCTGCAGCATCATGTTCTTCTCTAATACCAGTAGTGTTAGTCTACTGCAATTACCTTTGCTGTCGCTTACATTTTTCTAATTCACAGTCAGGATCCAGAAGCTTAGCTACTCAGCTTTATAATTTAGAGCAGTGGGCCAAGTTTTGCATTTGGCAGACATACCTGCTGCATTAGAGTAAAACAAGACACTAATGAACATTAGGGGATTGGTTTTTTTCCTGCTCCCATGTCTCTCTCAGATACCTTCTAGCCACTCGTATCAATAATACAATACTATATAATAGAAAAGCAATATAAGCAAGCAGAGATACTGGAGTTACTAAGCAATTGGATTCTACCTTTTAACTTTTCAAGAAAGATTTTTGGTTTTCCCTAACAGGACATACAGCAATTTTTAACTAACTCATTCCCTTCTATCTCCTCCGCCCCTAGCACCACAGAGAAAGTAGCTATCGAGTGTAAAGACTGGGTAACTGCAAGAGCTCAGCTGACAGGACCCCAGCGGCAGATGGAAAGAAGAGCAGCAGACAGTTACAAAAGGAGTCCCATTTTATTCTTAGCCCTGAGGCCTCTGCCAGCCACGTTTGCACACACTTCGCTGCAACATGTGCATGCAGGATAACACTCTTGGGGCGGATCTTCACGTGTAGTAAAATGTATGTCTACCTCAAAGGAACTATATCACTTTACATGAAACTTTAAAGCCTATTTTTTGTCAAAATACATGTGGTGGTGTAGGAAGAATGTCTGAATCTAAAGGTCTATAAAAAGCATCTATAAAGAAGGGTCTGTGGAGGAAAAGAGTTCCAGACAAATGGACCACTACTACCAACTACCACTTCAAAGCGACTTGTCACAACTGACCTATTAAATGTGGTTACCCTGGGAGGCAGGCACAAAAAAAGCAAGACAGACATGGCACAGTATAAACTGTTGCCCATAGCACTCTGGTATTGTTTTTGAATGGACTGCTGAGTGTCTTTTTGTTTCTCTGTCACAGTGTGAATTCCCTTTTGTGGAAATCTAATAATGCATATTAACTCTGACATGCAATTCCTGCAATGGGCAAATCTTAGATATTCACATTTCACTGAACAAACTGACCATACATGTAACTTCATATGGCAGTGTATGATGTTAAGGAAGTTTAGAAATCAGATTTATTGTGGAGAGTGGAAACTGTTTTTAAATAGTCTGTAATACTGAAGAGAGGTTATTTATTGTCACAGTAGGCAACTGTAGAGCACTAAGAGCTATAACTTCGCTGGTTAAGGAGGAATGGGGACATAGGAACACTTAAAATTTAATATATTTTTGAATTCAAAAGCTTTACCAGACACCAAAACCAAGAGAATGCTATTGTGGGAGAATTAAAGAATATGAAAACTAGCATAATCCAAGTGTATTTCATATTGGTATTTCCATTCCTGCCTAAAATGCTTAAAAGGTTTGTTATCCCATGAGTGCTAGATAAACTGTTGTGTTGCCGAGTGCTGAAGAACCCAAGAATAACCAAAAAAATTAACAACATACTTAAGGGGCAGGAGGGATATACAAGACCAAATATCTAGCTTTAACAACTGGTTAAAAATACCCAAGCATTCCTGGAAAACAGGCAGTCACACAATAGAGTAAGATGAAACTTGCAATTTTGCTCGATTTCCAGCCTGCCTCTTTCTCAGCAGCTAGGTAGACGGGGTAGACTGACTGAAGAGAGAGCTAGAGTTCGACAGACGAACAAGGACCTTGGGGCCTGAGTCATGAATTCATTGACTTACTATAGTGTGCAGCACCAGGCTTTAGCTAACTGATGCCGAAATAGCAAGCAGCAAACCACCCCCCCCGCCCCCCCCTCCCGGAACAGTTACCAATGATACAGAGGATGCTTTGACACTCGGTCATGCCTGCAGTTCAGTGTTCTGTGGGTAACTTGTTAATGCTTCATACCTTAGGGTGGCTGCAGACTATTGCACTCGTGCTTATTATACTTTAGATGAGCTCGTGTTTAATAAATGAAAACCAGCACACGAGTACTGAGTAGACCCCAGCTGATTTCATTATTACTTTACCATCAATTAAAACGGGATGCCTCCCCTTCAGCACAGCAGACTCTGCAGTCATATAAGTGCTTTGTATGACCAATGCAATGAAAATACCTAAAGAACACAACCCACATTTTCCAACAAAAAGATAAAACAAGTTGAATTTTGACAGTTTACTAAAAACCATGTCATTAATGACGATAATGTCACTAATAACTGATGGAACTGAAATACAAGCAGATTATTTTCCTTCGGATCTTGTTCCCAAGATCTGTACAAGACTCATAACCCACTGACATGCTGCCAGAAAGCGAATCATGCAACTGTACTCCACAGCCCAAGGGACACACACCTCACATGATTTTCCCTTCCCATAAGAGAAGACAAAGTAGGGTGTGTGGGGGGGGGAAATCATACCTCTCTCCTGTGCAGTTCAAGCTGCACAGTTTTGGAAACCACGGGGTCCTCTGTGCCCTAGATTTGCCTTTGAAGTCAGTGAGGAAAGAGGAGGCAATAAAATGTTTAAAAGAAGGATGAGAGAACAGATGAACAGACACTACCAAACTCACTAATAACAAATGATTAAACACGAGAGACTGAATTGAGGTTTTATACTTCAGCAGTCCTCCAGTGTAGAGACTCAGGATGGTTATTTTTTGACTCAATTAAAATCTTAATAGTTGAATGACACCCTTGTTTCTATGACAAGGCATTGTTGTTTCTAGGGAGAGGAAGTTTTTTAGTACTTAAAGTAATACTATTTTTACATTGTAGTAGACCAAAGGAATTACCAAAGTTAACACAAAAGACTCATACTTTAGAGGGGAAAAAAAATGTTGCCTGAAGAGACTATTTCAAAGAAATAAGACGATGTTCTTCATCACAGCCCATCTCCACGTACTGAAATAGTGACTATGACTTTTCATCCTAATTCAGTGAAATAAACAATTTGCAAGCTTTAGGGACACTCTTATATTACATTTTTGTATTTCACTTTGTTTTGCTCTATGCGTTTGGCCTTTTAACCAGTCAAGACATTTAGATTTCCTTTTTCTGCCAGTTTAACTTTTTGATTGCCTTATATAATAGAACACCATCAATGCTTAACATGTAAATGCCCAGTTTAGAAAAAAAAAGTGCAACATCCAAATTGATTTTGTTAGTATCATAAAAACAAACAGAAACCCAGGAAAATTAAAGTGCTGCAGAACCCCAAAGTATTGGCAACAGAAGGGGCTCGGGGGGAGGCTCCTGTGCCTCCAAACAGTTTAAGAAGCTTAAACAAAAATTTTTTTCCTCACAGTTCTCAGTGCAAGATTGTGTATCCCAAAACTCATGCCCAGACTACACACCCACTGAGTTAAAAAGTAAGTAACTAGGAGAAACCTATTAAGACCAAATGAGAGAAATTTTAGGGAATGAGCTCTCTCTTCTCCCATGTTTAATACATCAAAGGTCTCTTACCTAATAAACGTACTAGAAGATCATTTACCAGCCCAGTAGGTGGGCAATGTCCTATATAGTCAGATAAGAAAAACTGGTCAGAGAAATTATTTGAGTAAACCTTTTGTTTCACAAAGCATCCACCAAGGGTGCCAATCTCTGAAATACATTATGCTTTTCATTGTAGTTTTCTGCCAAATTAATCCACATAAGTATAGATAACATACCCTAAAATAGTGTGCATCTTCAGACACACACCAAAATAACACACAGAATGTATTAACGCAATACAGTTACAGAAATTCATCTACATGAACATACCCTAAAATAGTGTGCATCTTCAGACATACACCAAAATAACACACAGAATGTATTAACACAATACAGTTACAGAAATTCATCTACATGCGCACATCTTGTGGAAGACCTGAGTCACACCCAAGTCTGTGTAGCGTGTACATGTGAATCAGCTTTCACTGAATTACAAGGCAGAAATTAATTGAGCAGCCAAATTCTCTTCTGTTTACAGTAGTAAAGGTTCCATTGTTACCAACCGTCGCAATGTTTAACTGCAGAATTCAATACTGGAAAAGCATTTTCAAAAAAACCCAAAACTCACGCTCCCCCAAACCTCCAAAGAATGTATGTAAAACTATCCATAGCCACCAAAGAGAGACAAAATGAAAGAGAGACAGAGAAGGGAGATAGATCTTATGTGGAGGAAGCAGGGCAAATAAGTAGGATTACAACCCTGGACTTCGGGAGAGCTAACTTTGGCCTCCTCAAGGACCTGCTTGGAGGAATCCCATGGGTTAGGGTGGGGGGTCCAAGAAAGCCAGTCAATATTCAAGCATCAGTTCCTCCAAGCTCAAGAGTGGTGCATCCCCATGAGTAAGAAATCAAGTAAAGGAGGCAGGAGACCTGCATGGATGAGGAAGGAGCTCCTGGCAAAACTCAAATGGAAGAAGGAAGTCTACAGAATGTGGAAAAAGGGAAAGGTCTTGGGAAGAATACAGAAACGCTGTCAGGGTATGCAGGGATGCAATAAAGAAGGCTAAGGTCCACCTGGAATTCAAGGACAGTAAGAAGTGCATCTTCAAATACATCAGTAGCAAATGGCAGACTAGGGAAAATGTGGGCCCACTGCTGAATGAGGTAGGTGCCCTGGTGACAAAGGGTACGGAGAAGGCAGAGGTACTGAATGCTTTCTTTGCTTCAGCCTTTACTACCAAGGCTGGCCCTCAGGAATCCCAGACCCTGGAGGTAAGAGAGGAAGTCTGGAGAAAGGAAGACCTTCACTTGGTCAAGGAGGAGAGTGTTAGAGACCAGTCTGGCAAACTGGACACCCACAAATCCATGAGCCCCGATGGGATGCACTAAGTGCTGAGGGAGCTGGCAGATGTCAGTGCCAACCCACTCTCCATCATCTTTGAAAGGTCCTGGAGAAGAGAGAAGTGCCTGAGGGCTGGAGGAAAGCTAATGTCACTCTGGTCTTCAAGAAGGCCAAGAAGGAGGTCCCAGGAAACTACAGGCCAGTCAGCCTCATCTCCGTCCCTGGAAAGGTGATGGAACAGCTCATTCTGGAGGTCATCCCTAAGCACGTGGAGGAAAATAAGGTTATCAGGAGCAGTCAACATGGATTCACCAAGGGGAAATCATGCTTCACCAGTCTGATAGACTTCTGTGATGGGACAACTGGCTGGGTAGATGAGGGGAGAGCAGTGGATGTCGTCTACCTTGACTTCAGCAAGACTTTTGACACTGTCTCTCATAACATCCCTCATAGGTAAATTCAGGAAGTGTGGGTTAGATGAGTGGACAGTGAGGTGGATGGAGAACTGGCTGAATGGCAGAGCTCAGAGGGTTGTGATCAGTTGGAGTCCTGTAGCTAGTGGTGTCCCCAGGGGTTGGTACCAGGCCCAGTCTTGTTCAATTTATTCATCAATGACCTGGATGAAGGGACAAAGTGTACCCTCAGTGAGTTTGATATGGAATTGGAAGGAGTGGCTGATACCCCAGGAGGCCGTGCTGCCATTCAGTAAGACTGAGACAGGCTGGAGTGTTGGGTGGAGAGGAACCTCATGAGTTTCAACACAGGCAAGGGTAGGGTCCTGCACCTAGGGAGGAACAACCCCCTGCACGGGTACAGGTTAGGGGTGACCTCCTGGAAAGCAGCTCTGCGGAGAAGGACCTGGGAGTCCTGGTGGACGACAAACTAACCACGAGCCAGCCACGTGCCCTCGCGGCTGGGAAGGCCAAGGGCACCCTGGGGTGCACTGAGAGCAGCGTGGGCAGCAGGTCGAGGGAGGTTCTCCTCCCTCTCTGCTCTGCCCTGGTGAGGCCCCGTCTGGAGTCCTGTGTCCAGTTCTG
>KL259879.1:1794-13788 GCA_000699545.1 Podiceps cristatus | reverse complement strand
GGTGTTTCTGCCCCTGAAACTCCTCTCGAAGTTGCGGAGTCAACAGCCGGCAGCTCCCGTCACTGCGACGGCCTCAGAGCTGGGCGGGGAATCTCTGCGCTCGCCCGGTTCTGGCCCGTTCGTGCCTGTGCCACATGAAAATGTTACTCTTTGAATGGGCGGCTTAATACCCTGTTTTAATACCATTTACCCCCCCGCTTCTTGGCATTGTTAGTTCCAAGAGATGATTGAAAGAGAGCCGAAACTTTTCTTCCACCCCGAAATGCAGACGCCTTTAATGTTTCTGTGCTCTCTAGTAATTATGGTAATTCTGTTGCCTCTACTTCTGTTTTCTTCCTTGACACTCATGTTCATTGCAGATACAGATGGATATTAACGTGCACAGAATTGTTCTTTGAGGGTTTGAGGTCGGGTTTATCATCACCAGCTGTAGTAGCAGTTGAGCTTTGAAGAAAACACTGCAATCGATGTTTGTTCTCCAAATGTCAGCCACCGCGGCTTTGCAAAATTTGTGGATCAAGCGTGTGACTTCCTCATTTCCTTCCCAACTTTTCTCTTTTTGCCCATTCATTTTCAGGCTCAGACCATTTTTTGGTTTGTTTCATTAATCTTCATGGAACTGACATTATTTATGACAGCTATAATATCTTCCTTCGAGTACAGGTTTTCCTGTGCATTTTTAAAACTTACATTCTAGTTTTCTGAGTATTAGAAATGCTTCCTCTACATAACTAGACCCCTCTGGTGGTGTTTTATTTAGAAGTCTAGGGGTCTGCAGAGAGACTTTCAAAGCGCTACTACTCAACATAGAGACATCCAGGCTTTGTTACTTGCAGGTAACATGCACGTAGAGGAGTAACGATATCTCTGAACACTTTTTCACAGCGAGGGAGAAATGTTTCTGGTATACATTGTTGACGACATGTTTATGCCTTACAGCGTCAGTTTGGTTGTTACCTCTTGCAGGTTCGGGAATGGAAAAACGAAGGCAGCAAAAGATACATGTGCACTGGCCGGCCTGGCTGGTTGACTGTATCACTTCGTGTGGGAAAGTATAAGAAGATTCATAAGAACATCATGATCAACTTAATGGATGTTCTGGAAGTGGACAGTGAAAGACAGGTAACAAATTCATCACAAAGCTTTCCTAATAATGAAGTTTGCAGCTTTTTTTTTTTTACTGTGTTTGTAGCTGAAGAGGAGATTAGGTTCCATAAAGAGCAAAGGATTTTTTGTAGGAGTAGACCCACCAAATTTCAAGGTTTACACTGTGTGCTTGGATCATTCCATCCAGAAAAACAGCATATGGAACTGCTTAGCTTTTATGTGCTGAAGTCTAAAAGACCAGATTGATTTATGGTTTGGGGACTGAGCAACAAGATGTTGAGGCAGAGGAGGAATCACTAAACAGTTTCAACTATTTTTAGTAGTGCTCTTAGGCAAGTAAGTCTCTGAATTCTGATAACAGATGGAAGTACAATCCAGTTAGCCATATTTTGTCCTCCTTGATGCTGAACACTTAATGTATGTTTGGTGGGGGGAATTGGGGTTTTTTTGCTTTTTTAGGTTGTTCGTGTGGAACCTTTGGTGACCATGGGCCAGTTGACTGCACACCTGAATCCCATGGGCTGGACTATTCCTGTGGTACCAGAGCTTGATGATCTTACAGTAGGTAAGGGTTGTTCTGATGACAAGAAACTCACTGATTTTGCTGCATTTTCATTAGCTTTTTATGCAGGGACATGTCACGTTATTTTAAAGAATACTCTGTTGAAACTTATGTTCTGTGGTGGTACTTATAAGCAATTCTTTTTTTTCTTTTTTTTTTTTTTCCCCTCCTTTTTTTTTTTTTTTTAATAATCTTAAAAGTCATGCCTGGATCTTGAAAGTGGGGTTTTGTTCTTGTAAACCACCTTCATTTTGGAGTGTGTTTCATTTGATTTGTTATGTGCTCTCTTGATAAGGTGGCCTGATCATGGGAACTGGCATTGAGTCTTCATCCCATATATATGGACTTTTTCAACATACCTGTGTGGCCTATGAACTTGTTCTTGCTGATGGAAGCCTTGTGAGATGTTCACCAGTAAGACTAAATGTTATTTTGCTATCATTTACAATGTCGTTGACAATTGTCGGTGTGGATATATGATTTAGTATGACATACTTTTTGCAGACTGAAAATTCAGACCTATTTTATGCAGTGCCTTGGTCTTGTGGTACTCTGGGTTTCCTGGTTGCAGCAGAAATAAAAATGATTCCTGCCAAGAAATATGTCAAAATACATTATGAGCCCGTGAGAGGACTGCAGAAGATTTGTGAAAAGTTTATTGAAGAATCTAAGAGAAAGGAGAATAGTTTTGTGGAAGGACTTGTGTATTCTTTGGATGAAGCAGTCATCATGACAGGAGTCTTGACTGATGAAGCTGAGCAAAGCAAGGTAACCTAAAGGGAAGTTACTCACAAAGAAAAAAAATACCCCCAGCGTTTAACTGAAGCTGTACTATATGCCAGTATAAAACTAGAATCATCATAAGATTGGAACAATCTCTTAACATGGGATTAAAGTTAGATCTGTCCATCAGAATGTTTTAAATCACAACTCTTTGTTACTACAACAGTCTGTACTGTAAATTTCTTCAGTTCATAAGAAATGACCCACTAATTTCATATTTCTAGCCTATAATTGAGCTTACAGCCTTTTTGTTGCAGTACCTGGGGAGGAAGTATCTGTTCCATGTACAGAACAGTGCTGTTTTAAACAGGAGATTTTCGGAGTAACTCTTTTCCCAGCAAGCTTTTCATACAGTTAATATTGGTAAAACACACCAGGGCCATTTGGAGGAGGAACATGCCAAGTGTTCACTGCATCCTTCAACCAGGATGTTTCTCCTCTGCCATAATGCGACTTTGGATTAATGATGGGTTGAGACATCGGTGTTTTAGGAATACAGTTCTGTCACATTCATGGTCTCTTAATTAGCTTAGCCTTAGCAAGCCTTATTTAAATTAAACCTTAATGGCAAGGAAGGTAAGATGGAGCCGTGCGTGTGGAGAACGGAAGGCTCCCTAGATCTCTTGTGGCAGGCTCCTTCAGACTGTCACAGAGGGTAAAACATTGGTTCTCCACAGTAAAGGAATTTGAGGACGTGCTTCATGTTGTCTAGTAAGGTGTAACAGTCGCCCGCGTTGGTGTTTGCTAATGAATGCATGTTTCCTTGTAGATAAACAGAATTGGCAACTACTACAAGCCGTGGTTCTTTAAGCATGTGGAGAAGTATTTGAAAGCTGACAGGACCGGAACAGAATACATTCCCTCAAGACATTATTACCATAGACACACACGCAGTATCTTCTGGGAGCTCCAAGTAAGACCAGTTCCAAAATTCAAATAACATCTGCAGAAAGTACTCTGCTTTTTCCCAGCGTAGGCACAATGTACCTTCTTCCCCTTGGCAACACTGGTTTTTCATGGCAGAAAAAAACCCCACGTTTATGGCAGATTTAAAAGTCCTGCATTTGGGCAAAACAAATGCAAAGGCACTTCTTACATATCAGGTGTTATATCATAACCTCCGAATTTCTGTTCTAGTGCTTTTCTGAATTTAGACCTTAAGTAAATGTTTCAGCATTAAGCTTTTATACCTACTAAGTGATTTTCAAAGGCAGATGATGGAAAAAACATGAATGTGAAATTATGGCTCAAAATTTGCCCTGCCTAAACTCAGGGCAGTAAGGCCATTACACCGAATTTCATAAATGTGTTTGCTGCCAGGTGCAATTATGCAAAACTTCATTTGACATTCCGAAAGATTCCAGTTGCTACTTTCTGAATCTCTGGAGGGAGAGAACGGATCCTTTCCGCTCCTGGAGAAGTTAAACAGAAGTTGACTGTGCAGGAAGTACTTTAAATTTTACAGTTTTAAAATTATTTCAAGAACTGATCTTGTATGTGTTTATTTTTGCAAGAGTTCAGTAAGTTTAGCTTCTTTCACACTCCTTCCTTAGCTGTTATAGATAACAGATAATAGCCTACTGTTTCTGAACTTCATTCTCTGGAAGTATTTGAGTGTGTTGTGATTCATATGACTGAAAACAGGTCGTTGTAGCTAGAAGAGGCTTAGGGTGGGGCTGTGTAGCTAAGTTCAGTCCAGGCCTCTCTTACTTGTTCATATTTTTATTATTGTAGTTTAGCAAAAGTATCAGCAGTTAGATTTATTGAAAATCTGGCTTAATACTGCTCTGAGGATTCTGAAGTATTGTCTTTTGGTTCACTTACACATTCTTAAAACTTTTTTTCTTTCCTCTCTAAAGGATATCATTCCTTTTGGCAATAACCCCATTTTCCGTTATCTGTTTGGCTGGATGGTTCCTCCAAAAATCTCTTTGTTAAAACTCACCCAAGGAGAAGCTATTCGAAAACTCTACGAGCAACACCATGTTGTACAGGACATGTTAGTGCCAATGAAGAGCCTTGAAAAATCTATCCAGACCTTCCACGTTGACCTTAATGTAAGAACACATGTTTTGAAAATGCAGCAAATCTTGGACTGTGTGTAATAAGAACTGTGACTGTTGATCTTAAGAAGTAACAGTCTGCTTGCGTTAAAGGTCGTTATTGTGCCCCGGGGGCTACTGTGCTCTGCGAGTCACTGATGCAAGGCCGCAGAAGAAATGAACACAGCTTTCTGAAAAAAAAAAAAAAAAAGAATTTTAGAAAAGTGAGATTCAAACTTTAGTAGAAGGCCAACACTTCTAAAAGGTTTTAGCACTTAGTAAAACTTGAACTGATTTTTCTTTCACCTGAAATGATCGGCGGTCTCACTAAACCCCAACTGTGGGAATTAATTTCCCTTTCTTGCTTTTATTTCTGAATTCATTTTAGTTAGTATAAGAAGTACAAACTCAGCAATTTCAATTTTGGACTGACCTGGAAAAGAAAACTCTTCATTCTCTTTTTACTCAGAATGTGTATTCAGTTGTTGCTTTGGGATCAGGGGTGGGTTGTTTGTTTTGTTTAGGGTTTTTTTTTTTTTCACTTCAAATATTTAAGGGGGGAGGAGATGTCATTCTATGAGGACACAGCACACATTCTGAGCAGCTCGATCCATTTGTGTCACGGTCATTAGAAAGTGCAGCGAAGAACCACAGCAAGGCAACTGGAAAGGAAGAGCTGTGCAAGTTTCAATCCCACATTGGGAAGAAGTCCTCTCACCTTTTCATTTTGTCACCTTCAGTAAGACAGAGCTAAAAGGATTGTTTCGTTAAGAAAAGTGATAAGGTGTTTTCTTACCTCTGCAGGTGTACCCTCTTTGGTTATGTCCTTTCATATTGCCCAATAATCCTGGTATGGTCCACCCAAAGGGGGATGAAGCAGAACTCTACGTGGATATAGGAGCTTATGGAGAGCCCAAAAGGAAACAATTTGAAGCCAGAGCTTCAATGAGGCAAATGGAGAAGTTTGTAAGAAGTGTGCATGGGTAAGGGTCCCACTCCTTAGAATAGTAATAATGCCACGTAATTCACACCCGGATGGTTCAACCTCAGTTATTTAATCCCACAGCACTTTAATATTGCAGGAATTTAACAACCACAATAATTGAAAACGAATTTTAATTACTAGTTTTGATGGTATGATTTTTAAATACGATTTCTCTTTCATTATTTGGTTGCAAAACCAACCAACCAAAGGAGCACACTGGCTGAAGTTCTTGCAGCAGGTCCGGGAGCTGGGTAGCTTCAGGTCGCCTGTGCATCCTTTCAGCTCCAGGCTGCTCTGGGAGCAAGAGTCTCTGCTGCAACAAAATACAGCGCTGCAGCCAGGAGCAGAAAGACCTCGGCAGGCCCGCGCTGACCGTGCTTAAACCAGAAGCGGTGTTAGCCTGGGTGGGTGATGGCTCTCAGCAAGGCTGGCTGAAGTGAGCTTGCCTGCCGAGCCTGACTTGTTTCAGGCGGGTTCAGAGCAGGGACAGAGCAAATGCCGGTTTGGCCGCAGTCCCTCCAGGAATCCCACAGGCTGTTAACATTTGGACAGCTTCCCTGCCCGCCCTTGGGACTGTTCTGCTCCCTCGGTCACTGCAGCGTCACGCTGCAGCTCTGCCCCGTCCTTGCGCCGCTGTGTCCTTGCACAGGGAGACCAGCCTTGACTCCTCCCTGCGGTCCCTGTGCGGTGGCGGGAGCCTTTCCCCCTCACCTACTCCCATCGCTTCCTTTTCCCTGCCCTGGTTCTTACAACATAGGAGCTCCGTAGGCGTGAGATACCTGCCCGCCATCTGTCACAGGCTCGTACCAGCCTAATTTGCTGTAGTAGTGTCAGTGGAGGAGCAGTTACAGGCTTGTTTCTCGGGAAGAGGAAACAACTACACAGTATTTTTACACCATCAGTATAATTTATCCACATTTCTATTTTGACCTACTTCTCAGTCTAACAGTGATTATGTCCCATGTGGCTGAGTAACAATGATTTGGAGAGTGTAAATGACTTTTAGCTGCAAGAAGTGAAATGCCAGAGTACAAAGCAACCAAGAGTTAATTTTAAGCTTTTTTTTTTTTTTTTTAGTTAACTTGAAATTAAACTTTTAGTTTAAAGCTCTTTACTTACAAAGTTTTGTCTCTTCTACCTGTCCCTGGGAAATGAACAATGGATGAATACTTCATCTTCCTGTTTCGTAATCACACACCACAATAGAGCTTTATGTAACAGTTTGTGTTGTACTGCTGTGCCCTGATGCTAGCTGCATTTCAGAGAGCACAGTATGAAAGCAGGGAAGAGTCCACAGCTAAATAAGGATTTCATTTATTTTTGTAAGTGGACCTTTGTTACACTGTGCTTCATTTACACTATAAATTTGTCTTTTCGGCCTGGGCTTTCCCTTCCTAGTTATGTTCTCAACAGCCAGTTCAAAGAAACTTGTACAAGTCAAAAAACTTGATGCTCCATTTGCCTTGAACGTATTTTGTAACGCAGGCTAATACAAGATGCCACGACTGTACCTCCATGGATCTTAAGGATGCATGCAGAAAAAATACTTCCTTTTTTTTTTTTTTTAAGCTGGAATTAAAAGGTTTGGAATGGAAGCAAAAGGAAAGCAGGCTTTCAAAAGCAGATAGAGTATTTGTCAGGAATAATTTAGGTTATGTGTGGTTTTCGGTACAAGGGGGAACTTTTGAAGTTCTCTCTAGACTTGTGTTTCTGTGAACGCAAGTTGTGAGAATACAGGTTCTCAGAAGATTTGGCTGCACATGGGTAGGATGTCTGAACTGGTTTATACACATTTTTTAGTCGTCCTCCTTTTCTCTTTGTAGTAGCAAAACTAATGAAAGTATCAATACATTGATGCCTAAAGACATTTGACGGGGGCTGAACCGTGTTTTCAAAGCAACAGTTATTTTAATTGCTTTCTTTTCCCATCCTTCACCAAAATGACTGTAGCAGTATTCTGCTGTTTCACCATTACATGTTGTTTCCTCTTGGAAAAGCGATCACGGTAATGCTAAATCCACAAAATATAATTGGCTGAGTGTCCCAGTCTAATACATGTGAGCAATTATATTTGGTTTTAAAAAGCATTTTTGTGGGTTTTTTGTTGAATAATTGCTTTCATAGCTTGCCCTGATTTTTCTTTTCTTTAATACTCTGTTTCATGGTACAATTAATATTGAATCTCTCTCTTGTTTTTCCCCTCTCGAGTTTCCAGATGCTGTATGCAGATTGCTATATGACCCGTGAGGAGTTCTGGGATATGTTTGATGGTTCGTTGTACCACAAGCTGAGGGAGCAAATGAATTGCAAGGATGCCTTTCCAGAAGTGTATGACAAAATCTGCAAAGCTGCGAGGCACTGAGCCTGGGTGATCTAACCACGCAATCAGGGAAAGATGAATTTACCTTTAGCTAGTCAGTATATCCTTTAAAAAAAAAAAAAAAAAAAAAAGCTTTATTGCTCTCCAAATAAGCTCATTCTTGTTGATGTTTAAAGGTATGAATTCCTGCTTTATGAATTTATGTTTAGTATTTCTTTGTATGTTTTAGAACCAGTTTTCCAAACTCAAAGTGATTGTTTTTAAGAAATCTCAAGTGCTAGCCGTTGTATCTAATGTAGTGACATCGGTGAATTCACCTATTCCAAGCATAAGAAAAATAATTGGAAAGGAGGAAGATACTGGAGTTACACCAGCTGTGTACTATAGCTATATTTAACGTATATTTAACTTCTGAAAATGGTAAGGGAGGGCTCAGAAACAGGTGCCAAAGCTGAACGCATTAATCATGATGTTAAAGACGTTTGCCTCCAGTCAGTAACCTGTAGAACAGCTTAGCGATGGATCTCGCGTCCGTACGGCCCCGCGTGACCTCTGCTGCTGGACTGCTTGGGTCGTACCCTGCTGTGATCTCAGCGGAGCGGTTAAGCTCCCCCCCAGTGGCTTCAGTTTCAAAACTGAGCATTGAGGGGTGAAGAAAATGCTTTTTACTTGTGCCTATCAGGTTTGTGCTGATTTTCATTATGAAGTGTAAGTGGTTTAAGTACTTTTTAATCGGCTAACAGTGCATTGGGATTTTTTGCCCCAAAATACCAGTGTCCTGGCTTTGTAGACTACTGAAAAAAGTGCTGCTATTTGATGTAGGCAAGTATTAATTTCATTTTTTGCTCATTGTGAGTCAGTGCATTTGGCTTTTTCTTGATTTGTTTTTTGGGTTTTGGTTGTTGCTTAATTTCAGTGCCTTATAAATACTCAGTTAGAGGAAGACGTGGGTTATTTCAGACCGTTCTGTCCTGGCTGGTAGGAAAAGGAAATCAAGGCTTTTGTTTGTAGGAGGTTTGTTAGAGCAAGTGGCTGTAGATAAGAAGAACTCTCGTTGTGAATCTCGATACACACAGGCTTTGGTTTTGACTCGAGTGACACATTTGCTTTTCATTTTAGCTGAATTAGATTGATAGGCTTTGTAAAAGGACTGTTTCGGTCACCTGGTGAGGAAATGAATAGTAAGTACTGTTCAGTTCCCCTCCTGCTGCTCGCTGGTGAGAACAGCGCAGTCACGGACTTCACTCAATCACGGGTCCAGCTGTGGAAATGTTTTGACCCTGTAGCCAGAAACATGGTTCCAAACCAGGCCCGTGTCTTGTCCAAGCAGTGCTTTAAATTGTTACTTGAAACCTTACTGAGCTTGAGGGAAAAGAAAGACATTTTCTTGAGGCTTGCGTCGGGGGTAACGTGAAGAGCATTTTAAACAGTTACCAGTGGGAGGCGTTGTAATTTTTATATGAGTGCTAAACCAATGATTTAATTATTTATTGATAGATGGATGTTTATGGTCCAGATGAAACCAATGATAAAGCAGTAACGAGAATAAGTTTGGACTGTTACTCAGCGATGCGTGCTGGGCAAATTGTGTGCAAATACGGTACCCCTTAAAATCCCACGCAGGGAACTGGTAGCAGGGGCGGGCTGCCGAGGGGAGACACAGCCAGGGCAGGGCGCCTGCAGTGCCGCCCGAGCCAGGGAGCCGGCGGGAGCTGGAGCTGTGTCAGTGATCCAGGAGTGTCTGCGACACCCTTCCAGGCTTTGGGGTACGCAGGAAGGCGAACGCCAATTCTCAGGGTGTCGCCTGCCTTCCTGCCCCTGCGAGGGAAGCGGCACAAGAGCCGTTTCCTTGTCCGTGGGGCAAAGCCACGATTTAGGCCGGTGCTTCTAAGATAATTTGCACAGAGCAAGAATGGGTTTGGTTAGCTTTTAAAGGGCGATGTTACAACAGCTAGAGGATATGCAAATACTTTTACGTGGACTGTGTTTCTCTCACTTATGTACTGATGATCTTTAGGTATGCACTGTATTTCTTTTTTCACTCCTTAATTTATTGGCAAACTCTGTATGACGTGATTGGGTACTGTAACTGTATCAGTCACACCCATGCATAATTGCTGTTGCTCTGAATTTTTGGTTGTACGGGCTGTTTAAAATAAAGATCTAGCCAGCGTACTGTCCAAAGTGGTGTCTTTTAACAAACAATCACTTACTTTTCAACAGCTGCATTTATCACTTCTCGCACCTGTTGTGTTGTTACCAGTGGTCAGCGATGACTGAGAAGAGCTGCTGTCTGGGTAAGACCAGAGGCTTTGCGAGACGAGGAGCCTGGTGCTGCAAGCAGCTTGTGAAGGAATGCGTTTGAAGTCTGTGAGTCCCCAGACACACCTGTACAAAACAAACCCCTTATAGCTGAGCCTCAACCCCTCAGTTATGCCCCACCAACTCCACATAGCCCCACGATGCCAATCATCCTGGTTTTCTTCCCTCCTCACCTCATTCTTTCCCTGTGACGTTTTGTCCAAGGAGGAGAAAACCCCATTTTGGATTTAGGTGCTGCAGCCGTTGACATGGATAGCTTCTTCATTCTTCTCACTTCACGCTAATAAATCAAGTCCTTGGTTTGAAGGAGCAGCCACAGAAGCGAGGATGAAGTGCGCTCTTCACGTCCACATCTTCTGTTGCCTTGAAAAATGCCTTCACAGCAGCTCTGGCGGCTTAGTCGGAGGTATTCCTGCTCCTCACTCGGTCACGGCTGGTGCATCCTCCTCCAGTGCGCTCTTCCTGGAGAGCCGCTTTCTCCTGAAATCCAGGCTGCCAAATGCCTCAGCCCCACCGAAACCGCAGTTCAGGTGCCAAAGACCTTGTGTTCCTATAACCACTTTCTGTGTTGGCCCCGACTTACGCTGCATTTCACAGTCCTCTCGTCACCCCAGCAGTGCGTCTGTAGCCTACGCGCGCCCACATCACTGCGCGGCATTTCCCTTCAGAGACCTCCTTCGCTTGCCTCTCTAAAACAATAATCAGGATTTCCTTCAATCATTCCACTTTTACCTGTGTTCAATCATCTACCCCACCAAAGGATAATTGCAGATTAATTGGCATATTTAAATCAGCCACAACTAACATGTAATTACGCCTAGATTTAATTATTCCAGTTTGGTCTAAACACTAGGATGAGACTTCATAAGGGTTAACCCTAAGTGAACCAGCGTACTCACGGTACATTTTCATGTCCATACTTTGTTACTTCATTTCACTTTCTCCACTGCCTCTAGGTTTTTATACCCTGCAAAATTTGGAATGATGGCACTAAATTCCCCGTTTCCCTCCAGCTGCTAACAAACATTTGCACCGTTAATTCACCTGAAGCTGTATGTTACACCGTGCGATGAAGATCCTTGCGCGCAGCTACTTTAAAGACGGCACGGGACAGGTACGTGGCAGCTGCCGACGGCCTGGCAGCTGTATAGCTACTTTGCTATAGTGCTGCTTCCTCAGAGCCAGCTCTCCGTGGAGTTGTACGGGGGAGCGGGGGCCTTCGGCTGTGGTAACACCGCCATGCCCGTAACAGCTGTGCGCAACCTCTTTAAGGAGCGTCCTTTGAAATGAAGTGCGTAAGGCTGACGGTGCTGTGCACGCCAGCAGGCCTTCCTTCGGAGGATGTTCAGTGTCTGGCATCCTCTTCTCACGCGTGTCATTTTTATAAAGGCCAAGGTGGAAATAATTACTTGACAGAAAAGTTAGACTGCTGATGGGCTACAAGCGTTTTACTACCACAGAATAAGTAAGACTTGAGTTGTTTCCTACCTCTTGACCTGCACGCCAGCACGCTGTATTTTCACCTACCCCGTCTCATCTGCCGGCATGTCTGCCATTTACTCCCTGATTTGGGCTTCCCAGCACCATCTTACGTTTGGAAAAGAGTGGTGAATTTTCCTGAGGTATCTGAACAACATGGAGCTGAATTTAAATCACTCCAGTTGTTTTTAACAACATGCTTGAGCCGCTCGCTGTGGAAAGAAGATGCGACTCAGTGGGCTCAAATTATTGGCTGGATTAATCTCATTAGTCTTAATGAGCATGGAGGTGAACGGAGCCCTTAAAAGCCTGGCTATTGCCTGGAAAGCACAGCTGTAGCTTGAAAAGTGATTTTGGAGCTAGTGGTATTTGATCAGAGAGACGCGTTTGAATT
>KL259877.1:0-11276 GCA_000699545.1 Podiceps cristatus | reverse complement strand
GTATGGGGGGTCTTTCTGATCTTCTTGCCTCCCCCGACGGGGATAGCTCAACACCTACCCCATCCACTGCCTTGTCTTCCTCGTCCAGAGCCTCATACCTGTTACACAGAGGCACCTGAGGAGATGTGGTGGGCAAGGAAGGGGTTCTCTTGCCCCGATTGCAGACCAGTTTCCACTGGTTACTTTTGTCCCTTCCCTAGCTTCCTTACAACCAGTGGACCCGCTAGGGTAGATTCCCCAGGTCCTCGTCAATCTTCCTTCATGTGGGCTACTATTCTTCCTGTCTGGTGGGTTCGTCCCTGCTCTTCGTTTCTTGGACATTCCTTTTTCCAATGACCAAATTTCTTACACAGCACACATTGATCCCTGTGTAATTGGGGTGGTTCTCGCCTAGACTTCCTTCCTTCCTTCCTCTTCCCTAACAACCACCACCATTCTTCTTTGCCCTTGTCTATAGCCTCCCTCTCTATTACTAAACACTCTCCATGCTCCATCTAACAGGGTTTCTAAGTTTATACTTTCTGCTGGCCTCAATTTCTGCTTTTACATCTCTGTCCTATACTACATGCCAAACAACACCTCTTCATCTTTCCTTTTCCTTCCTTCCTTGCTTCTTTCTCTAAAGCTAACACTATCAGATCTTGTGGTGGAGTCACTCCACAGGCAGCCTGATATTCTGTGTGATTTCAGAGGGTGAAAAACATGTCTGTGTTTGAGACCTCATCCCGTTTTCCTTCTCGACGGATGAGCAACATTAACTGTAATAAAGTATTATAACTCAGTGTCCCATTAAAGGGTCATTTTTCGCTATCATCTAGCTGCTACAAGGGCCACCACTGATCACAATACTCTACCAAAGTCTTCTTATTAACACTCCCACCTGGAGGTCCTGCAATATCTTTCCAGTGGGCTAGTATACATCCTGAGGGACTGTCTTTCAAACCTTGCTGACTGCTCATACCTCCAGAATAGTCTGTCTAATTTCAGAACACCCCAATTGTATCTACAACAATATCTGACTCAAGGTAGACTACTGAGGAGTGCATTTGTTCCACAGTGAATACACCTGAAATCTAAACAATTGCCTAGACAATGTTCCTGTCTCCCTTCTGGGGAGATGATATATTTAAGACAAAACACTTAGCCCTGACAAACAGACACCAATGTTTACAGAGGGGACAGGCACTTGCAGCAGGGAACTGCTTAGTAAGCTCCCCTGCGAAAAAGCTTTGGAAGGTGCTGGGGTCCATCAGTGCTGGTCACTATTACCACCTCCTAAGGGCACAGGACGAGGCAATTCCAAAATGCTGGAAGTCAAGCAGGCAAGGCAGAAAGCCAGCCTGGCTAAGCATGGATCTTCTTTGGGAACTAAGGCACAAAAAGAAGGTATATGGCCTGTGGAAAAAAGGACAGGTGAGATGGGAGGACTACAGAGATGCTGTTCGCCACTGTAGGGCAGAAATTTGTGCGACCAAAGCCCGGTTAGAGTTGAAGCTGGCCAGTACTGTGAAGGACAATAAAAAGGGCTTTTTAAAATATGTTAATAGCAAGAGGCAGGCCAGAAAAAAACATTGGCCCATTACTTGATGAGCTTGGACAATTCACAAACAGGGATATAGACAAAACAGAGACATTTAATGCTTTCTTTGCCTCAGTCTTCAACACGTTGATAAGCTCTGGGACCCCTAGAGCCCTGGGCTAGAGAACAATGGCTGTGAGAATGATAAACTCCCAACCAACCTTGAACTTGTGCAGGATATGCTGCTGCACCTGGATATCCTATAAGTTGATGGGGCCTGGTGGGATTCATCTGAGGGTAATTACAGAGCTGGCCAATGTCATAGCAAAACTTTTCTCAATGGTCTTTCACTGCTCTTGGGAGTCTGGAGAGGTACCAGTTGACTGGAATCTTGCAAATGTTGTCCCAGTCTTCAAAAAGGGCAGCAGGGATGACCACAATAACTATTGGCCTGTTAGTCTCACTTCAGTGAATTATGGAATCAAGATTATGGAGAAGATTATAATGGGAGTTACTGAAAAACACCTAAAAGACACCACAGTCATTGGTCCTAGCCAGCACAGGTTCATAAGAGGAAGGTTCTGTTTAACAAACAATTTCTTTCTATGACAAGGTCACCCACCTGGTTGACCAAGGGAAGCCAGTTGATGTAGTCTTTCTGGATTTCAGTAAAGGCTTTGATACTGTCTCTCATGATATCCTCCTGAACAAAATGTGCAGCAGACAGCTGGATAAATACACAATGCAATGGGTGAGCAATTGGCTGATGGGTCAGGCTCAAAGGGTCTAGTAAATGGGGTTACTTTGGGCTGGCGACTAGTCACTAGCAGGGTTCTGCAGTGATCCATCTTAGGGCTTTTAATGACTTGGATGACTTAGGGCTCTTTAATGACTTGGATGCAGGACTTCAAAGTTTACTAGATAAATTTGTGGATGACGCAAAACTGGGGGGAGCGGTTGACACTCTTGAGGGCAGAATGGCCCTGCAGAGGAATCTAGACAAATTAGAGAACTGGGCAATCACCAATCGCATTAATTTTAACAAGGGCAAGTGCCAGGTTTTGCAGCTGGGACACGGCAACCCTGGATGTACCTACAAACTGGGGACCAAGAGGCTAGAGAGCAGCCCTGTGGAAAGGGGTCTGGGGGTTCTGGTCGATGACAAGTTAACGTGAGCCAACAGTGTGCCTTGGCAGCCAAGAGGGCCAACCATGTCCTGGGGTGCATCAAGCACTACATCTCTAGTTGGTTGAGGGAGGTGATTGTCCCACTCTACTCCGCCCTGGTGTGACGCCACCTTGAGTACTCTGTGCAGTTTTGGATGCCACAGTATAAAAAGGATATAAAGCTGCTGGAAAATGTCCAGAGGAGGACAAAGCTATCCAAAAAAACCAAACCAAACTATCCAAAGTGCCAGACTTTCCAGAAATATTCAAGAAGCCAACTAATCAGTTTAGGCCTTCTGTTTCTATGAAAGCACAGTGAATATGAAGTTAAATCAATTCATGGTAAAACAAATGGGATTTTTTCTTTAATCTCCACTGAGCGCTAAACTCATGAAATGAGATAAACCAAAAGTTGCTTAGCTTTAAATACTTTAGATCTGCTTTTGTAATTCTCTCTCTCTCTTTTTTTTTTTTTGGCAAAATTTACCATCCCTGGGTTAATTTCCACCTGTCAGAATTACATTGTAATCTGAAAGCAATAGAGGGCACGTGTAGGGCTATGGTGTGGAAGATGCCAAACAGTAACTCTCTGCTTCAGCTGTTTACAAGTGGAAATGCACTCACTCATCATCTGCTAACTTCTGCTGGTATGAATTTAAGCTCATGCAACTTTCAAACATACCTTCAAGAAATATGGAGTAGTTTCTATTGCAAGTTGTAATGCACTTATTAGAATGAAATTGGGGATAATTTATTGTTGACAGAAAAATGCAAGACTGGAAGAGACCCACTGGAATTTCATCATGATTTTTTTCTTTTTTTTACTACATTGTTCATGTTGCATTGTAGAAGCAGTTAGATGTTTTGCACCATTATTCCTTTTTTAAAAAGTATAGTCTCACTGTCTAGCCAAAACTATAAATGGTTTTCATACCCATTTTTCTTGCACTAAATTCTTTTCCCCTTTGATTTCCTCTTGCCTGACAAAAATACAACACACAGTTCTCGGTGAGGTCCTGTTTTAGAGTCAAGACTAGAAATGAAAATGTTAGTCAAAATCAGTCCTACACTTGATCCTTAAGGGAGTTCACTAATCACCTTTGGTCAGCTATACAGAACCGCTTTGAACAGTGATATTTGTTACTTTGATTTATTCAGTTACTCACCCCCTCCCCATATCATCACTTAAAGCATTTGTAAAAATGTCCACTTTAACTGGAAGAAATAATTTTCCTGTTACCCTGCACCAAATCTTTTACTGAATACCAGAGAGATAAGAAATACTGCATCTCCCTTTTCCAAAGAGTCATTTACCCTGCAAAAAGAGACCCTGGCTTGGCACAAGCTAACCTATTGAACCGAAGTCGTATTTGTCACATTTTCACAATACTCCCCATACACGCAAAGAAGATCAGGCCCCTTATAAAATGCAGCCGGGGTCTGTTCTTTTGAAATCAGGCCAGTAGATGGAGCAGTAACTACGAAATGTGAAGTACAGAAGGATCCCAAGAGGGAAAACGAATCTTCCTGCCTTTGGAGGATCCCCTACAGATAACCCTGCCCGGGGTGGCAGCAACTGGAGCCAGCAGAAGTCACGTGGCAGTCTGATGACAACTGTATTAGCCTGAGAGGTGGGAGAGGTGAGATTGAACCCTGTCCTTCTAAAGTAAGGTTTAAAGCTGATCCCGAGCACTTCTAGGATCAACACACTGTACCAATATGACAATTCATTCTTGTAATAACTTTTTTTTTTTTTTTACAAATTCTGTGATAAAAAAAAAGGTGTAAAAGTAGTTGACACTTTCATCACAAAATACCTGGGACATTTCAAAGTAATGTGTCAAATCAAATGAATAGTTTGCATTTTGATTAATATCAGCATTTTAGAAAACCTCCTGGGCCCTCCAAAAATTCAGTTGTTCTAGGCCAGGTGCAACATGCTCATATTTCTCTTTTATTTCATTTGAATCATCAGTAATGTCAGTGCTTAACTGTTACATTAGTTTTCCAGTGAACAACAGCCTGAATTAGGTGGTTGGACTTGCTTTTTTTTTTTTTTTTTTTTGTAACAAGCTCTTATCAGCATGGGGGCTGTACCAATCCAGTCTGGTTTACAGGTGATCCATGGACTCTGCAACAGCTTCATTTCTTAAATGTTTCTCTCGCTCTTTCAGACAGTAGGACCCTCCCCAGTCCTTGAAGAGTGATACAGATACAGCAGCAAATACAGCACAGCACAGATCTCTAAGGAAAAGGCTACCAAAGTTCAAAATGCTGATGGGGGGAAAACTGAACTTTTGATTAATTAGTGTTAAAGTATCACTTTGTGCTCCTTTTCTGTTCTTAATGCTCCTCGGGGCAAGCAACCTGTGTTGACACTGCACCCTCTGCTTCCAGTGCTCCTGCTTTGTAAGGTCACTATCTCTTTGCAGTTCTAGGTCTGCATCCGTTAAAGAAATCCTTCCTCAAGAGGGAAAACATTTCTGTGTTAATATCTCCAGCCAACAACCATTCTATAGAGCTCCCTACGTCTGAAGGACCAGCTAATCTATGCCTTCCTGGGTATGTATGAAGTACAGCGGCTCTGAGTACACAGCAAACACATGTTTTTCACCTAAAATGGGCATCTTTGCTTGAAATCCTGGCTATGGAAGAAGATCTCAGGGCAAGATGGCTACCCAGGTCATGGGAAAGGGAGAGCAAATAAACTTTGTCTCTGTTACTTTCCCTGTATATCACCAGTCACAGAGGAGAACTGCTTGCACAAATGTAGCAGCTCGAGTGCCACAGACCCAGAGGAGGCTCTGGCAGAAATGCAGTTGGTTTTCAACAAAAAGATCCCTTGCTAAATATAGAGAACCTGGGAAGATGGGCAGAGGGAATATAATTGCTTTGACAAAAATTGCAGCATGCCAGGCTGCATACTTGGGACAGGTTCGCCCAGAGAGATCATAAGTTGCATCCTAGAAGCAGGTGATGTTTTGGGCACTTCAACAGGAACGACCGCACAAGCTGTGACTGATCCTCTCCATTTGAAATGGATCACACACAGAGGTCTTTTTCTTACTGAAAGTAGCTAATTGTAAAAATGCAATGGCTTTTACTAGCAGTGACTGAAACTATGAATGACTTTGCAGAAAATCTGATGAAAAATTTTGTTCCTTAACCCTCTCCCACTTTCCAGAGGAAAAGGTTTTAAAAAGCTTATTTGTTCAGGGCTAGGAAATGCCAGATGTAATGGATTTTTTTTCCTTGTTGGTTTTGAAATGACACCTGGATTTAGTAATTGATCAGAATTAACCTTGAAAAGAAAAGGCCTATTAAAAAGGTGAAAGCTGTTTAGGAAAGGCAGAAGGAAAAGAGATAGGAAGAAGATTAATAGACATCTTTCAAGTCTATCCATAAGAATTTTCTTTTTATTTTGCCAGGCAATGTAATGTTCAGTTCTTTCCATGTTGCAGTACTCAGTTATGTACCCAGATATTGTGGTTTAACCCCAAATGGTAACCAGACCATGCAACTGCTTGCTCACCACCACCCTCCCCGGTGGGGTGAGGAGGAGAATCAAGGAGAGGGAGAGAGGTAACGCGTGGTTTGAGATAAAAACACTTTACTGGGACAGCAAAGAAATAAGAAAATAAAAAGAAAATAAAAAAATCATGCACAATTTCTCACCACCTGATGACCCACACAGCCTGTCCTGAGCAGCAGTCAGGGAGCAGGGATATTCCCCCACAGCTCTTCCAGAACAGCAAGTTCCAGAGAGAGCGCGAAGGAATGAATGAAGAAACAGGCCCGAACAAAAAAAAAACAAAAAAAAAACAAAAAAAAGGGAACATGAACAGAAAGCGAACCGAACAAGCAACAAGAGCGAGGGGGCAATGACACCCTCACTTATACCGGGCATGCCATCTATGGTTCAGAATACACTCTTGGACCAGTTTAGACCAACAATTCGGCTGTACCCCTCCCAAGTTTTTGCGCTTGCACATCAGCAAAGCTTGGGAAACTGCAAAATGTCCTTGATCGTTCAGCAGCAATGAACACCAGCACTGTACTATCACCGTTTTTAAAATACTAAATCCAAAACACAGGAGCTGCTGAAGACAAAACTAACTCCTTCATGGCTGAAACCAGGACGCCAGATTTTCTACTTTGACTTAGTGAATGCACCTTATTGTGTAGATGGCCTCCTGACAGCCTGGGAAGTGATCTGTGGAACTCATATGTGCTCAGAGCTGCATGCTGGTGAAGGCTGCACATAAAATATTCTCATTTGCTGAAACCAAATCAAGTAACTCCAAATGAGGCATTCAGAACTAGTGAGTACGTTTGATTGGTGTAATCTCCCTGAGGCTTGGATTATAACACAGTCTGCTGACCTCACAGAGGTCTTATGAAGGTTAATTATTTAATATGTCTGAAGCTCAGAGTCTGCAATTAAGTCTTTCATTAAAAGAAAAAAAAAAAAGTGAAGAAATCAATAATGCTGGATTCAGAGAGTAATTTGCAACCCAAATGGTCTAGTACTCCTCATTAAGTGTAAGAGGTAAGACAAAATGTAAAGTCTGAGCACTGATCACTTTGTGACCTGAGAGAGACAAGAGAAAATAACAGATGTTAATGGAATTAGAAGTAACATATTTTATAACCACTTGAGGGACAAGTTAAGGCACTCCTGGGGTAGTTACTCAAATGTAATATACACTTCTACAGCCTATCTTATATGACTGTGGTTCTAACATCTTCCTTTTATCTTCACAACAATATTTTAACCTTCCTGTCACAAAGCTAAGGCAGATAGCCTGCATGCAATATCAGTTTGAATATTTAAAATAGCTCTGGTACAGTCCTAGTTCTGCAGATGCTTGTTACACTAACATGATTTGATCTTCTTTCCTTTCCCTCCTACAGTGTTATCCCATGCAAAGTGAATGTTATGATCACATCTCTCTGCTGTTACAAGATTTACTATTTCAGCCTCTTAAAGGAAACAAAGCTAACACTGATTTCCATCTGTGTGTCTGCTTGACCCCTTGTCAGTTTTTCTGTTTCCCCATCCCTCAAGAATTAAAGCAGTTTGTGGAAATAAAAAATAGACCCAAGCAACTGCTGCCTGCACAGAAACCATAAAACTCTGCCCTTATGTGTTCCGAAGGCCAGTGAGTGTGTGAGCACATGCTCTGAATAACAAATTAGCTTACCAAGAGCTGTAAGACAAACAAACGTTAACCAGGTGTGTGAGCACATGCTCTGAATAACAAATTATCTTAAGAGCTGTAAGACAAACATACGTTAACCAAGAAAACAGGTAGAGGGCTTGGGAAGGTTACTGTATGAACTGTAGAGGGGTTTGGGTATGAAGAGAATTTGCAACATTGAAAGGAGGATTTTGAGATGGGGAGTGGTGGTGGGAAATTGTAGGGTCTGTAAGGAGAAGATTTTGGTAGTTGGGGAGAGTATCCTGAGGAGGATCTGGAGTGATTCCAGTAAAAATTGCTACTTGGGAGTTTCCATTCAGGTACTGCAGAGGGATACTAGATGATCCCTCCTAATTTCATAACATTAGGAAACCCTACGAAGCCAAGATAAGCAAAGAGCATAGTTCCTGTAAAACTGTACCCTCATGCAGCCAAATGCTGACACTATAATTTATTCATCCTGAATCCTTACTCAAGTCTCGTACCATTGAACTTAAGGATGCTTCCTATGAGACAAGCTAAGCAAGAAGCTTAAATCTTGTAAAATAGAGGGAGCTGGTGTCTCAAAAAGCCTGAGATAACTGCAGTTACCATTTTTAATGAATACTGCATTACTACTTTATGCTGAAATTGAGCTAGGGTAGAGCAGATAGCCTTCCTTTGGACCTTTTAGAGTGCACATGACTTGCAGGGTTAACTCTTGTAGCAGATAATTGCTATTTTATTTCAGGCCCTTTGCAATTTTTCGAAAATACCAACATGCAAAGCTGTCTCCAGCAAAAGAAATAACTTCTTTAATCCTAATTTTAAAGGAGAAATCGGGTTTTCCAAATGGAAAGTACACGTCCTCTAGTTACAAAGCAGTGCATAGCTTGTTGCATAAGCTCACAGGCTGGACTTTTGAGCTTGGAGCAAAAGAAAACTAAATCTTACTGATGCCATACTAAACTATGACAAAAAATGCCTCACTAGCACTCTTCTACTTAGCTGCAGCTCCTAGAGAGTACATATCTTCTCCAGTGAGACGTCTTTTAACATGCTATTAAGGGATGTTGCCGTCCATTTATTTAGGCTACCTAGAGGGATTAATTTCTCAGGTTTTTGTTACTTTTGGTGCTGTAGAACACCTTTTTTTTTTTTTTTTTTTGTCATTTCTGAGCACTGTAGCAGAACCAGAGAGCTGGAGAATGTCTAGCTAGGTTTGTGTTTCCACCACCAGTCCCCAGGGTGAGGAATTCAGCAGGGCTGTTGCTAAACAGCAGCAGCTTCCATAACAAAAAGTAGAGGAAAAACGAAAACTTATTCCAAAACATATTGCATGCAGCAAACCTTTTCTTTAGTGTACTGTCTCTTTAAAATCTAGAGAGAAGATATTTCTTGCACTTAGCCTGGAAGTGAATAATTTGGGAAGTTACACCAAGATAAACCAATAAAATTAATGACAGTGAGCAGTTCTGGAAATAGACTGATTTTCTGTTTCCTGGCAAGTCATTCTTATTCCTGCAAGGGCAAGTATACCTTTCCACACAGCAACAATGAACCATGTTGTAATATAAGTAGCCTCTTCTTTTCTAGAAGGTGAAGGAGACATTTGAACACTGTGACATTTTCTACACTCCCTTGTGTTTCATTTTGGAATTGTAATAAGTGAATTGCATAGAAAGCTTCAGCAATGAGCTCAGAACATTCTTGCAATGGATGAAGGCTGGGTGGGAAGAATAGAAGGTCTTTTTAGAGGCTAGCCTGTGCATGCATTACATTAAGGATATTGTTTAAACATGTTTTTTCTTAAGAAATGTTCAGAGCTATTGCTAATAAATACTCTGAGATGAGTTCTTCCCTGCTGAATGAAACCAAAATCATACTGACCACTTTCTCCATGAATATCGCACAGACCCTACTTACCCTAATGAAGGGGACTGCTGTCCTTACCTCTGATCCTTGAAAACAGCCAAGGGGTGTAGATAGCACCCATCTGGGAAGTTTCAAACAGGACCAGCTTGTTCCTGAGTGTCATCTCCTGGCTGTCTACACAGGCATGGATTTTATGAGTCTGGAAATCCTATGTTCATCAGGACATAGTTTTGAAGATGAGCAAGCCCTCAGTTTAATGCTCCTGATCCTGATCTGGCTTGGCATGTTGAAATCTCATAAAATGACCAATTCAGTGGGTGATTTTGACACAGCACTTTCACTGTTAGGATTGCAAGGCTCTGAAAACCCAACACCATAACTTCCAGCTTCTAGGAAAGAAGGCAGTATTTTACTTGCCAGTAATATATTTTTTTCATTGCATTTTCATGTATGTAAAAGTATATTTAAAATATTTTTTCCTTACATTGTATTCATACTGTGTTATTGTCTTGAGGACTCAGCTACGGTCCCCTCTGCTTTATTTTGCTTATTTTTACCAGTTGGTTTTAAGATACCTCAGTATTACAACTTGTACATATTGAACTCTCCAGGTTAAATTATTTATGCACAAATAATCCTTCTTCTCAAATAAGCAGAAATCTAACAGCATCCGGGCAGGTAGTGACAATGTGAACCTCACGGGTAGAGCTGGGGGCTGGGAAGGCATTGAAGCTGAAACAGAAGTGTTCATTATGTTTCTATGTAACTGTAGGTTTGCGTGCTATTTCAGAGAGTCATTTGTTGCAACTGATTGAATGGTCCATCTTTGCTATTTCTGTCAAGAAATCAAGGTGGATTTTTAATTGAGAATACAGACTGTTAAAACAAGGAAGGTAGGAGATTATGTACTTTAAGTTGTTTTCAATGGTCCCCCTCTGTACAGAAAATAAATAAGAAGGTGATAAGAAGGCCAAGTAGATGCCATTGTCTCTGAGCTGCTGTCTCTGCCTAAGCTAAGCCAGAGTGAGGTATGATGGCAGCGGGATAGCAAGGGATCAGGCAGGGATCATCAAACAAGGGACTTGAGTGTAGATTAAAAACCTGCACCCTAAGCTCAAAGCAGAGGCAGCACGCTGAAGGCCTGGATGGACCTAGTTTGTAACATGCAAAGCCTTTGGGTGAGTTGGGGCTATGCTGAAACTTGAGGGAAATGCTGGTTTAGAAAAGACATGACTGCGTACCAACGGCTTGGCAGTAAAACTGAGTGCTGGAGCTCAGGAGCTCTATGTATGAAAGTGAGTCTGTGGTTTTGGAGAAGCGTGTGTCTTGGTTCACGGCATGCCACTGCTAGAGAGCTCATGATAGCAGGACCCTTCAGGTCACATCTTTCATACCACAGTCCAGCTGGAGGTTGCTCTTGGGATGGGTGGGTAGGTTTGGAAAAGAAGGTGTGAGCTACCATATTTTGAAATATCTTCTCCGTCTTGTAACATCTTGGAGTCCACAGACGACAAATTTCTGGTTCAGGTATTGGAC